>JAQZBX010101648.1:0-11224 GCA_029593785.1 Cabassous unicinctus
GTGTCTGTGAGTGATGGTGATGGTGGAGACAACAGAGAAATGGAAGAAGCAAGAGCTGCTCCCATCCCATCCCCTCCTAGTCCTCCCCCAATTTACTCAGCTTTTAATTAAAGTTTTATTTGAGAAGAATTTTAATTCTTTGGCCATTTGTCACTATGGAAGCCCCACTGAGGAAAGCCTGACTTCCTTGCCTACCAAAGCACACTCTCCTTCCCTCTCCTCCTTCTTTTTTCTAATATCTCTAATTTAGAAGAGAACCAATCATTTACAAATGACTGTAAAAATATATGTCTTAATACTGAGTAAAGGAAGAGATTCTATAAATAAAAAGTTTTAAATTTTTCTAGCAGAGGAAGAGTAAATAAAATCTCTCAGGCTGAAATCTCAGAAATCCTAAGGCATTCAGCCCAGCCCTGGGATTCAAAAGCAAGTGCTACACATGCCCTTTTGACCTACTTTCCACTTTAATTTTAAAAAAGAAATTCTGAATTGTGGGGCAGAATGAGTGGAAGGAGGACATCCTTGGAGAAGTCCTGGTGGTTCTTGGTATGCAGCTGTGTTTTGCTGGAGCTTTGCAAATCTTGTCAAATAAGCATGCTGGAGTAGGTATCTGTCCTGTTGCTTTGCAGTACCTGCTTCTCCTGTGGCTGGCTGGCACCTTCTGGATCATGGGTGTTGGGTCCCAGGCAAGCAGGTCTGGGTCTGGTTCCCATGTGCCATGGGTCCTAGGGAAGTTTATGTGTAGAGTACAAGCTGTCACAGCCCACAAAGACTGGAAAGTAGATGCCAATTGAAATGTGGGTTGTGCCAAGAGCTCCTCCAGCTTGGGTTAGAAAGGGAGGGGCCAATGTCTCAAATCTGAGTTCAGAAACAAAGGTAGTTGGGGCTCTGCAAAAAAGTTCATCCATGCCATTAGCTTCTAGACAAAGAGAAATGGGGCATGTGGGGTGAGAGAGTTGCTTAGAATGGGGATTTATACTATGCGGGCATTTGTTCTATCACAAATTAGAGTGATCGGTTTGAGTGGTAACATTACTTTTTGGAGCAAATTGCTTCAGAATATGGGGTCTGGTGATGTTAAATTAAAAATTCATTCACCTTGGATTCAATCACATAAAATTGAATTGTATCATTGATTGACTGGACTGAAGTTAAAAATAAGACAGGCCATATGTAGGGTTGTTGATTATGAAAAGCCAGACACTTTCCATTTCCCTTATATAAGTGATGCCTCATGTTCACAGCACTTCTGACAAACAGGTCCTCTCTACTTTTACAGAGGAGGATGGTGGTGGGTTGGAGCAGTGTACCCCCCAAAAAAACATGGTTTTAAACTTAATCTTTTCCTGTGGGTGGGAACCCTTGTAAATACAACCTTTGGATGAGGTTACTGAAATTAAGGAATGGCCTAAATGAATCCAGATGTATTGAATGCCTTATAGAGAAGGCCCTAGAGAGAGAAAGCCAGAGTGAATCTGTAAGAGAAAGGAGAAACCAGGAGAGGCTGCCATGTGCATTTCCATGTGACAGAAAATCCAAGGACCAAGGATCACCAGCAGCCAGCCCCAGAATGCCCCAGTCTTCTGAGAGAAAACATCACCTGATGATGCCTTAATTTTGAACTCTTCCTAACCTAAAAACCATGAGCCAATAAATTCTCATTGGGTAAGCCAGCCCATTCCAAAGTAAATTTTTTGGCAGGTAGGAAACTAAAACAAGGCCCCAAATCTTAAATCACTCCAAATCAAACTATATGTTGTGCTGGAGCTGAGATTGGAATTGGGGTCTCCAAGGAGAATGTTGCCATGGGGAGGAATGTTTGGAGAAGAGGTGAGACCAAAGTAGTTCACTTATTTTTCACTCTTTCAACTTCTTGGTTTGGTCTTCTAGTTTTGATTCCTATATTACAAGCAATTGAAAGAGAGAGAAAGATAGTGAGAGAAAGAGAAGAAGAAGAAGAAGAAGAAGAAGAAGAAGAAGAAGAAGCAGGAGAAGAAGAAGAGAGGAGAAGGAGAGTCTACATGTATCAAATGGATAAATACAATAGTTTGGGCTCAAGTTCTTGTTTCATCCCTTAGTAAATATATGTATGATTTAACCTTTCTAAACCATGGTTTGTTTGTTTCTTAACCTTTAAAATGATGATAAAATTATGAATTTCACAAAGTAGTTTTTGGATTTAATTTAAGAATATAGATGAAGTGACATTGCCTGACCCTTAATAAATACATTTAACACAAAACTCTCCCTCTTGCTGCTCTTTTTGAGGCAAACCCTCCCCCACCCTATCCCCTGGCAACCACCCATCTGTTCTGTCTTCGCTAGACCTATCAGTGAACTCACAAAGGAGCTAATCTTTTGAGGCTGCTTCCCTTACTCACCATAATGCCTTTGGGATTGATCCAAAGGGAATTGCTCATTCCCTTTTATCACTGCTGTGCAGTAGTCTATCCTATGGATGTGTAAGTGTTTTCCCAATCACCTTTTGAAGTACATTTTTGTTGTTTCCAGCTCTTGGTAATTATCAGTAATACTGTCATGAAAACTGTGTACAGGTTGTGGAATATAAGCTTTCATGCATCTAGAGTATAAACCTAAGAGTGGGTTTGTTGGGTCAATCTACACAAATTTAATTTGTAGTTTTAAATTAGTTGGTAACTGCTAATGTTTTCAAAGTGATTGTACCATTTTTCATTCCCACCAGCAGTGTAAAAGGGACCCAGTTGCTCTACATTTTCTCCAGAATTTGATTGTGTCACTTAACTTCTTTTAAGATTTTAGCCATTCTAGTAGGTATGTCAAATAATCTTATGGTGTGAAAGTACAAACCTCTAATAGCTAATGATGTTGAAAATCTTTTATGTACTCATTTGCCATCCCAGACAGATTCTTTGGTGAACTGTCTGTACAAATCACCTATTTTAAAAATTGTGTTATTTGTATTTTTCCTCAAGTTTAAAGCTATACACTCTGGATACAAGTTATTTGTCAGTTTTGTGATTTGCAAATATATTCTCCAGTCTGTGGCTTGTTGTGTCATTCTTTTCAGTGAACTCTGTAAATTGTTTTTACTTTTGCTCATTTCTACATCAATTTTTACCTTTACAAGCAGTGCTTTTGACATTCTGATTAAGACCTTTTTCAAATATTTTATCTTGTTTTCTTTTAAAAGCTTTATATTTTACATTCTTTCATTTACATTTGTTTTGGATTAATTTTTTGTATAAGTTATGAGTATTAGTTCAGTGCTTTTCTTATTTATTTATTTTGTATATGGATTCCAATTGTTAACAATTTGTTGAAAAGACTACCTTACCATATTAATTCTAATGTGTTGTTTCCTCTGGCAGTTTTCAAGAATTTTCTCTTTGTAATAGTTTTCAGCAGTTTCATTAATGATGTGTCTGGACTCTGATTTCTTTGAGTTTATCCTGTTTAAGCTTCTCTAAGTATAAAAAATCTGAAAGTTTATGTTTTTAATGGAATTTGGGGAGTTGCCAGTCCAAGATTTTTAAAATTTATTTTAAATTGTGGTAAAATATATATAAAAAGTCATTTTAACCATTTAAGATGGACAATTCTTTAACATTAAGTACATTGACAATGCTGTATAACTTTTATCATGATTTTCAACGCCGAACAAAAACTCATACTCCCCTAGCAATTATTCCTCATTCCCCTCCCTCACCCCTTGTCACCACTCTTCTGCTATTTTTCTCTGAATTTTCTTATTCTAAACATGTCAAATAAGAAACATCCTACAATCATTGCCCTTTTGTGTCTAGCTTATACCACTCAAAATGATGGCTTCAAGGTCCATCCATGTTTTCACATGTCAATACTCATGTCTTGACTTTAGTTGTATCCCCTCTCCCATTTTCTTTGTCAGTCTGGCTAAAGTTTGTTAATTTTATTGATCTTTTCTTAAAAGTAACTTTTGGTTTTATTGATTCTATTGTCTTTCTGGTCTCTATTTTCTTTATTTCTACTCTAATCTTTATTATTTCCTTCCTACTACTAATTTTGGGCTTAGTTTGCTCTTTTCATTTTAGTTTCTTTAGGTGTGAAGATAAGCTAGGGAGTTGTGATCTTTCTTCTTTTTTAACATAGACATTTAGAGCTATACATTTTAAGCACTGCTTTTCTTCATCCCCTAAGTTTTGGTAGGTTCTGTTTTCACTGTGTTCATCTCTGAATATTTCTTAAATTCCCTTGTGATTCTTTCCACATATGTGTATATTTTCCAGTTTTTTTTTGTTAATTTCTAGCTTTATTACACTGTGATTTGAAAAAACACTTTATGATTTCAATACTTTAAAATTTATTAAGATTTTCTTTGTGCTATAACATGCTTTACCCTGAAAAATGTTTCATTTGCACCGGAAGTGATGAACACACAACCATGTTATTATACCAAATACCATTGATTGTACACTTTGGATATATTATATGCTTTATAAATATGTATCAATACAATTGATTTGTTTAAAAATGGGGTGGTTTGGGGCTAAAATACACCAAATGTAAGATATGGACTATACTTTGTAGTAATATTTGACAATGTTCTTGCATAGTTTGTAACAAATGTATCAAAACAATGCAAGGTGTTGGTGGAGGGGTGATGTATGGGACCCCTTTCTGATGTGGTGAATGTTTATATTGTAACTTCACAACTTGTATTATACACTTATTGTTTATGAATGTTCATGTATGAATGATATATTTCAATTAGAAAAAACCTTGATGCAAATAAAGAAAAATTTGAGAGCCTGAAGAAAAAGTAACAGAGATAATAGGATTAAAGACACAGTGGATGAGATTAAAAATGCATTAGAGGCATATAACAGCAGATTTGAATTGACTGAGGACAGAATAAGTGAATTAGAAGACAGAGCATTTGAATTGGAGGATAGAAGAACATAAAAAGAATGGACTTGAATAATAGTGCAAAGTGGACAAACATATATGTTATAGGTGTCCCAGAAGGAGACGTATATGGAAAGGGGACAGAAAGAATATTTGAAGAAATAATGACCAAACATTTCCTAACCTTTATGAAAGACATATATGCCAATATCCAAGGAAAACATTGCTCCCTATACAAAATAATTCTGAATAAGCCTATTCTGAGACACATACTATTCAGAATATCAGATGCTCATTGTAAACAGGATTCTGAAAGGAGCAAGAGAAAAGCAATGTATCACACACAAGGAAACCTCAATAATACTAAGTACCAATCTCTCATCAGAAACCATGGAGGTGAGAAGGTACCGATAGAGAAAAGATACTGGTAAGGAAAAACTGTCAGCCAGAAATTCTTTCTGTGGAAGAAGTATCCTTAAATAATGAGGGTGAGTTTAAAGTCTTCAAAGACAAATAAAAAGAGATTTTGTAAACAAAAGATCAGATGTACAAGAGATATTATAGAGAGTTCTGCAGCCTGATAGGAAAAGACAAGGGAAGGAGCCCTGGAGAAAAGTATAGAAATGAAGAATATAAGTAAGGGTAACTAAATGATAAAAAGGCAGACATAAGTAAAATATGACATCAGAAAATAAAAAGATAAAATGGGCAAAGTAAGTAATGCTTTTACAGTAATAATATTGAATTTTAATAGAATGATCACCCCAAACAAAAGACATAGACTGTCAGAATGGATTAAAAACGTAAGCCATTTATCTATATGCTCTTTACAAAAGACTCATCTTAGACGCAAGGACACAATTAGGTTGAAAGTCAAAGTTTGGAAAAAGATATTCAATGCAAACAGTAACCAAAAAGAAAAAAAAAAAAGAAAAAGAAAAATCAGGACCTGTGGCATTAATCTCAGAATTACAGTGCAAAAGTGTTTAAGAGATGAAGAAGGTCATTGTATATTAATAAGAGAGACACTACAACAAGAATAAAAATTAATAATAAATATTTATGCAACTAATCTGGGTGCCCCAAAATACATGGGTACCTACTGGCAAAACTGAAGGGAGATACAGAAGTATCTACAATAATTGTTGGAGACTTCAATAAGCCACTGTTAACATTGGATTGAACATATGGACAGAGGATCAACAAGGCAAGAGAGCCTGAATAATATAATAAATGAACTAGACCGAATGGATATTTATTGAACTTAGAAACCAAAAACAAAATCATATACACTCTTCTCAAGTGCTCATGAATCTTTCTGCAGGATATACCATAGTTTTAGTCATGAGGCAGATCTCAATATATTTAAATACATTGAAACACTCTGATCACCATGGAATGAAGTTGGAAAACAATAACAGACAGAGAAGGGATAATTCACAAATATTTGGTGATTAAACATGACAATATTAAATAATCAGTGAATCAAAGAAGAAATTGCAAGAAGAATCAGTAAATATCTCAAGATGAATGAAAATGAGAACACATCATATCAAAACCTACGGGATGCAGTGAAGGCACCGCGGAGAGGGAAGTGTAAAGTCCTCAGTGCTTACAAGAAATAAGAAAAAAGAGTGAAAATATTACAGATCTAACTGCATACCTAGATGAAGTAAAAAAGGAATACCAATCTAAAACTAAAGCAAGCAAAAGGAAAGAAATAGCGATGATTAGAGCAGAAATAGATGAAATTGTGAACAAATAACAATAGATTGAAAGAATTAATAAAAGAAATTTGGTTCTTCAAAAAGATCAAATAAATTGACAAAACCTTAGTCAAATTAAGAAAGAAAGAATGAGAAAAAATGAAAAGGAATGAAATCAGAAATGAGAAGGGGGACTTTACCAATGACCTTGCAGAAACAAATGAGATCATAAGAGGATACTGTCAACAACTGTATGCCAAAAAACTAGACAACATAGATGGAATGGACAAACTCCCAGAAACTCATGGACAACCTTCTCTGACACTAAAAAAAATAGAAGACCTCAACAAACTGATTACAATTGAAGAGAATAAAGCAGTTATCAAAAACCTCTGAAAATTAAAACTCCAGGATGAGATAGCTTCATAGATGAAATCTACCAATCACTCAAAGAAGATGTCATACCAATCTTGCTCAAAGTTTTCCAAAAAAGTATACAGGAGGAGTGCTATTAAACTCATTCTATGACTCCAATATCACCCTAATACTAAGGTCAGCTAAAGATACTACAAAAAAAGAAATTACAGACCAATTTTCTAATGACTATTGATGCAAAATTCCTCAACAAAAATAATTGCTACCTGAACCCAAAAGCCTATTAAAAGAATTATACACCAGTATGAAGTGGGTTTTACCACAGGTATACAAGGGTGTTTCAACACAAGAAAATCAATCAGTCAGCACATCAATAAATTGAAGAAGCAATATCACATGATCATGTTGATTAAGGCAGAAATGGCATTTGACAAAATACAGCAGCCTTTCTTTATAAAAGCACTCTGAAAAATAGGATTCAAAGGAAAATTTCTCAACATGATAGAGTGGATATATGAAAAACCCAAAGCTAACATTGTACTCAACAGTGAAAGACTGATAGTTTTCCCACTAAGTTCGTGACAAGGCAAAGATGCCCACCATCACCACTCTTATTCAATATTGTACTAGAAATTCTAGCTAGAACAATAAGGCTAGAAAATAAGTGAAAGACACCAAAAAAGACAGGAAGAAGTAAAATTTTTGCTATTTGTTGATGATATGACCCTATACATAGGAAATCCACAACAAAGCTAGTAGAAGTGATAGACAAGTTCAGAAAAGTGACAGGATAGTAGATTAATATGTAAAAATCATTAGCATTTCTATACATTACTAATGAGCAACCTGAGAAGTAAGTCAGTGAAAAAATTCCACTTATATTAGTGATTAAAAGAATCAAATATTTAGGAAGAAACTTAAGCAAGGACATAAAGGACTTGCATTCTGAGAAATACAAAATGTCTGATAAATGAAACTATATACAACCTAAATAAATGGAAGGACAATTGATGTTCGTGGGTTGGAAGACAGAATATCAATAAGATGTCAATTCTAACCAACCTGATTTACAGATTCAATGCAATCCCAATAAAAATTACAACAGCATTTTTTTTTTCAGAAATAGAAAGGCAATTATCAAATTAATTTTGTTGTGTAAGAGGCCTTGAATAGTTAAAAATACCTTTTAAAAAGTGAACAATATTGGTGGATTCTCATATCCTGACTTCAAAGCATATACATAGTTACAATGTTAAAAAAAAAAAAGGCATGGTGCTGGCCTAAAGATAGACTTATTGACAAACAGAATTGAATTGAGGATTCAGAAATAAACTTTCACATCTATGGTCAAATGTTATTTGACAAGGTTGACAAACCCACTCAGCTGGGTCAGAACAGTTTTTTTTTTGTTTGTTTGTTTTTCAAACAAATTGTGTTGGGAGAATTGTATATCAATATCTAAAAGAAAGAATACGGACCCACTTCTAACACCTTATATAAAAATTAATTCTAATTCCAAATAGGTCCTAAATATAAAATCTGGAACCATATATATCCTAGAATACAATGTAAGGAAACATCTTCAAGGTCCTGTGGTAGTGGTGATTTAGTAAACTTTTCAGACAAAGCATAAGATATGAAAGAAAAAATTGATAAATGGTGCTTCCTCAAAATTAAACACTTCGTGCTTCAAAAGACTGCCAAGAATGTGAAAATACAGCTTACTCAATGGGAGAAAATATTTAGAAACCACATATGTGATAAGAGTTTGATTTCTGTAGACATTTTCCCAAAGAGGAAATGAACAGAACCACATGAAAAGATGATTAACATCACTAGCTATTAGGGAATTGCAAATCAAACTACAATGCGGTATTTCATGCATTACAGAATGGCCATAATTTAAAAAAAAAACAGTAAACTACAAAAGCCATAGAGGATGTAGAGAAATAGGAATACTCCTTCAGTGTTGGTGGGAATATAAAATGGTACTGCCTCTGTTGAAGATCACTTGGTGGCTCTCTCAGGAATTTAAATATAGAATTTCCATATTGTTGGACATTCCTGCTTCCAGGAATATTTTCACAAAACTGGGAAGGACATGAATAGATATTTGCAAACCGATATTCACTGTGGCATTATTCATGATTGCTAAAAGATAGAAACTTCCCAAGTGTCCTTCAACTATTGAATGGATAAACAAAATGTGACATATGCATGGGATATAATGCTGTTCAGTTTTAAGAAGAAATGAAGTTGGGATGCATAAAACAACATAGATTTTTCTGGAAGAAATTATGTTGATTGAAATAAAGCAAACACAAAAGGACAAATATTGTATGGTTTCACTAATATGAATTAATTACTATGAGTACATTTATGGAGTTAAACTGTAGATTATAGGTTAGTAGGAGAGTGAATAAGGGTTGAGAATGGGGAGCTGATGCTGAATGCATGTAAAATGTTTAATAAGATTAGTAGTAAATGTCTGGAAATGGATAGAGTTGATGGTAATACCTTACAGTGTGTATAACTAAAACTGCTGATTTATGAATGTTATTATGGAGGACAGAGGTACTCCAGGGACATAAATGTCAATTTAAAGGAAGCTAGAGGATAATCTAGGGACTGTAAAACATGCTGATTTCAGTGGGGATGAGATTATAGCACAAATAAAAAAATGTTACTCTATTTAAGGTGCTAAGAATATGGCAAGGTATAGGAAAATACATTTATTGTAACTTTTGGACTGTAATTAGTTACACTGTAACATTTTTGCAGCAATGACAAAGAAGTTACTATATCAATTACAAGGACCAACAATTGGGGAATTAAGATGGCATGGAACTTTTGCTTTTGGAGTAATGAAAATGTGCTAAAATTGACTAAGGTGAAAATTGCATAACTCTGTGATGAAACTGAGAACCACCGAGTGTACACTTTTGATGGATTGTACAGGGCATGAGACTGTCTAAAACAGTGAACCCTTTGTGGATTATAGTTTGTGGTTACCAGTACAAATATGAGAATATTTTCTCATGATCTGTGAAAGTATTCAATACTAATATGCAGTGTTAATAGGGTGGTTTGTGGGAAAAATTAACCAAATGTAAGCTATAGAGTATAATTACCAATAATATTTTGAAAATGTTCTTCCACCATTTGTAACAAATGTGTCACAACAATGCAAGGTCTTGGTGGTGGGGCGATATATGGGTATCCTGTATGTTATGCATGCTTGTGTGTAAATCCATAACTTCTCTAGTAAAAATAAGTTTATAGGAACCAGAGGGTGTTAAATCAAGAAAAAGGGAAGTTAGAAATGGAAGGAAATCTCCATAGCTCTTTTGCTAAATCTTGCCCATCCCCTCCATACTCTTGGGCAGATTTGAATAATGGAAGGCCCTCATTTCCAAAATGGGACCCTAAATCCTGAGTATGAATGTATTAGAGCACACCTTATTTACAAAAGAGCATGCACCTATATTCAGGTGCTCATTGACTCTGTTTCACCATCACAGAAATCACTCAGGTTAGAAAATAGACAGTTATTGCTCAAAATTGTTATAAGGAAATGATTAAACTGCTGCTATCTGGTAAAACCAACCACTAAGGAGGCATAAGATGAAGATCTGGGTTCCTGGGATGAAAAGCTGGGGAAAGCTTCTTTGGGAAATTACAACATTCTGAAATACCCATATATACTGGAATATTTAGGAAGCTAGGAAGCAAATCCAGGCAAGATGTATGCTCAGAAAATATCTGGGAAGTTCCTTTGCTTTTACTTGGGGGTGATCTCTAGGGTCAGTCCAAGCCTGGCTAAGAATTGATGGGTATAGCCCCAACAAAGAGCCACTCTGCCTGACTGGAGAGGGATTTTTAAAAAATTGTTTTGTGTTGCATTGATATTTTCATTTGTGTTTGTTTTGCTCCCTACATGTGTTCAAGAAAGTTTCTGCCAAAACATTAGTTCAATACAAGCTAAGGGAACAGAGATATCAACAATCATAGACTACATGGAATACAGTTTCCAAATTTAGTTGTGGAAAACTCATTAAAAAAACAGATTAGTTCAGAAGAAGAAAGAGAAGAGGGCAGAAAGTATATTTATAGAAATAATGTCCAGAAGCTTCCTAAATTCTGAGAAAGACATATATATGCACATCTAAGAAGCTGAACAAACTCTTAATAGGACAAATTCAAGATATCCATAGAGAGATACATTACATTGAAAATATCAAAAGAAAAATACAAATAGAATATTCAAAGCAGTATAA
>JAQZBX010101649.1:0-11236 GCA_029593785.1 Cabassous unicinctus
TTTCTCACAATATCCTCTTATGATTCTTTTTATTTCTGTGGGGTCATTTGTAATTTCCCCCCTGAAATGATTGGTTTTGTGAATAGACTTTTAAAAAGACCAGAAACTTCCTGAAGTCAAGGGAGAATATGTAGAAAGATATAGCTTGAATTTTAAGTTCTCTAAGCAGGTGGTAGGGAAGGTAATGATACAGCAGAAAGCTGGCAGAGAAAGAGTCTTTCAGTTCTAATAGTCTCACCCTAAAAGAAATATCTGACAAAATATATGACCAAAAGGAAATATCTAACCCAAAATTTCAATAGTGACCATGGAGATAAACTCTGATATAAGTTGAGATATCTCACACACACACGCTCACACAAACACAAAGAAAAACCGGTAATAGATTTGAGAGAATAGGAGTCATTAGGTGTAAATCAAGAGTTTTAGGCAAAATTTCTGGGAGAAATTCATATTTTCAAAGGCCATGGAATTGGTGAATTAGTACACTGCTGACTAGATTATTTTGCAGCGTGAAATGGAGAATCAAAGTAAAATTATGCCTAAGGAGTAAATAAAGGAAGTATTCATAAAATAGGAAGTGACAGAAAAATATGGAGACAATAAGACTCTGAGAGAGGGGTGTCAGTGGGGGCAAAGGAGAAGCAAGGTGGTGGGCGGATGGGCCTTGGGTGCAGTTTACTTTATATGCTATTTGTAGGGATTACATGATACAATTAGTGTGAAAGTCCTTGATAAGAGACTGCACCGTATGTCCTATCAGCACCCTCGGAACCTACTCCATCCTCCTCCCATTCCCCTACACCTTCCCCTGAGTCCCCTCCCTTCTCCCCACTTACCACCTGCTCTCACGCCCAAATTCCCACTCTCAATTCCCCTTCCCCAGCTCCTGTCCTCCCTCTTGAAAAAGTGGCTAAAGTGGAAAGCAATGTGAGTGTTCATTTACCTTCTTCCTCTCTGATCTCTCATTTCTTATTAATACAAAAAACCCTTAACTTTGCTCTCCCTGAATTCCCCAAACCCTTAAGTTACTCCTCAGTCTAAACACTGAAATTCCTATCATTGCTGCCCACCAAACCCCAATATCTTGTCCCTCTTGATGCCCTGCAAAAACATCAAGCCTACAATTATTCACCTTACAAGAAATCCTTTCACTTACTCCTAACTTTTAAATCTGTCTAAGTGTATTCCTAAAAGTAATAATCCAAAATATATGTACTAAATATCTGTCTATCTAAACTACTAAATTAAACCTTAACTGCATTTATATGGCTCAAATATTCCTAACTGATTGCTAATTAATAATAAAAGAGTTTCCAATAACAAGCTTGCATATTAAAAGCAACACTTATTCTAAAAAATAAAAATCTTAAAAGCAGTAAAATAAAAAATGTGAAATAATGAAAAGCTTAAAAACGGCCATACCAAAAATATAAAAATTATGAGTCAAATTAATGAGTTTTATGTTTTGGTTTGGTGTATCTTAAACTCTTTTTGTCTTTGTCTGGTTGTTCAGTATCAGCATATATTTTGATGCCTTTGGGTGGTAATATTAAATTAATAAACGAAAATTCTTAAAAGAGCTTTATTCAAAGAGCCAAAAAATCAAATATTAATAAGTAAGGATGCTAATAAAATAAATTAACATTATATGTGTTAAATCTTTAAAATCATGAAAATTGTAAGTTTTGACTAATGAAGTTACTACAAACCTTTTTAAAAAAATTGGTTTTACCTAAATTAAAATGAATAGTTTATTTTTCTTCACAGATTGGGATGAGAAATGTGAAACAAATGAATATTGAATAATGTAAAAATTTGTGGAAGTGCTGACTGAAATATGATAAGTTTGTTTAAGAAAGTGTGTTTTGTCCTAAAATAAGATGATTGGTTTTCATAAAGCAGAATGAAAGTATGCAAGACAAAACTTGAAGGCATATGGCAAGTTGTAGAAGGTATTGTAGGAGGTAGCATTAAGTAAGGAAATGTGTTCTGTAAAGGCAAAATTTTTCTTAAGATGAAGCATCTATATTCTATGTGATTATGAATAGTTATAAGTTTGTAAAAACACTTTTTAAACTGAAATGTTTAAATAGATAATTCCAGAAAATCATTATTAAACAGAAACTGAATTGATGTTAATAACAAAAAATAACTTCATGACAGAAAAACCTGTCAGAGCCCACCTCAATCTGCATATTAAAGTGGTGGAAAAGAGAAGATAATCTTGACTCCATTGAAAATCTTAAGTTTTCAAAAAATAATGGAGCAAGTAGTTTTCCTGTACTGCTAAAATAAAATACCTGTTAATTAATGTAATCATGATAATTGTATATTGTAAGAAATTTGCTTTAAATCAGTTTCCAAAATCATTTTGCTAACTTAAGTATGGAAAATATATAAAATTTGTTTTTATTATTTAAAAAACAAGAAAGTAATTTTACCTTAAGATAATATGACTGGTTCTTAAGAGAAAAATGTGTAACAAAACCTGAATGAATACAGAAAATGTGAAAGGTTCAGGGAGAAAAAATTTTGTGGTTAAAGCTGAGCAAAATTTACTGAGTCTATCTATAAAGTTTTAAAGGTTGTAATATCAAAGGTATACTGATGCAAAATTAAAATTTTGTTCTTTCACTGTTAAAGTAACAAAGTTTCTTAAGTCATTGGTCTGTTTTAGTAAAAGTTTATAGAGTTTTCTTCCTAAATAATCAATAAAGAAATAAGTCTGTTTTATCAAAACAGATTCTTGTACTATAACCTTAACTTTTCATTAGTTGGTTAAGAAAAACAAATCTTCACTTTGAAAGGAACATGATGTTCAAACCTAACAACTTTTAACATTTTTCTTTCTCAAAGTCAAATTCTGGAAATTATCTTTTTATTTCAAGTTATTGCAAAAGATTTGTTCTTTCACTTTGAAAAAAGTGAATTGCTGAAAGCAGTTAAGTTCATTTAATATGTTATATATTGAATGGAAAATGTGTTATGAAATTTAAAATGCTTCTTTAATCCTCTGTTAATTAAAGTTGTATGACTAAAAGATTCATATGAACACTTAAAGAATGTATAAATTTCCTGAAAATTTACAAAGGTTTTCTGCATAATATTAGATAGAAGTATCATGTTGTTAATCATGGTTTTAATTATTTTTAAAAATATTGTGTGTCACAAAAACAACCTCTCCACCTGGAAAGCAGGAAGCAAATACTTTGGCTTGTAGTCATCTGATTTGCCCCACCTCCACTAAAAAAGCAGCTCTATAGCTGCAGAAAAGGACTGGACACTGAAGGCTGCCATGAGTGGTGCATAAAAATAAATTATAAGTTAAAATAACACCACTGCTATATGCAACAGTCCCAAACATTTCTAGTTTGTTGCAAGAATTTAATATCCAATTATGTAACTATCACTTTGTTTTCAAACTTTCTAAAGCTTTCTTTAGTAACTCCTTAGGCAAGACAAGCCAGCCTGCATTCACCTTCATGTAAGGAGGCCAACGGTGGGTTTTGCAGTGCTTCCCCCAGGCTGTGTGCAGAGCCCAACCATCTGTCCTGGTCTGGTGGAAAAGAACCTGGCTGTGTGAAAGAAACCTGTGGCTGTAACTCTATTTCATTATACTGATATTACGTTAACCAGTAATTCTTTTTTCAGAATTAAGGAAAGCATAAGAGACCATGGTATCTTATCTTAAGAGCCTGAGATGGGTAAACATTTGGAAGAAGATACAAAGTCCCTGTTGCTCTGTCAAACTTTTAAGTGATGTTAAAATATAATGTTTTCCCACACCACAAACACAAAACAATGACCATTTTGGGGTTGTTAGGGTGCTGAAGACCCTTCATCCCTCATTTAGCTCAGATATTAAAACCATTGTTTGTTAATCATGAAATGCTGTTCATGGGAATGAAACCCGCCCCCCACCACCACCACCAGCAGGTTGCTTTTCGAAAAAAAAAAAAAATACTAAAGAGGGCAATAACACAGGCTCAAGCAGTAAGGGGAGTGGGCCTTGACTTACCCTGTAAATTGGATGTGCCCAAGCCCAATACTGGCTTTGGCTGGTGTCTGTGGCAGAGGCAACATTCTGAACAGTTACCCCTTGGGTTTTAGTCACAATTTTGGGAAGGGGCCAATGTGCAACATAGCCCCTTAGAGAAGCAACTATGTCCAGCATACCAAGCCCTGTTGCAAGTGAAGGGCCTACCTCAATAGTGTCCAGTCACTCTGAAGACTGCCATCCTTATCCAGGCATGGATTGCAAATACCAAAAATAAGACAGAAACAGTGGACCCTCACTGGCTGCCCTCTGTGGGGAAGAGATCTGTGAAAAGACATCTAAAACACCTGCCAGCAACAATAGGTAATCATCTGTCATATCCCTGCCCACTTCTCTAACCCCCGTCTCAAGACTGTTAAGGCAGATGCCCTCATGAAGATCATTGGCCATGCCATGAAACTGAAAAACAACAGAATGGCTCCACAGAAAAAGCAAACACTGTGACTACCAGACCCTGTGGTGCCCAGCCCAGCAGTTCCAGCTGCCTGTTACTCTTCAACAGCTCGTGAACATCACCCATGAGTGTCTATCATGCCCAGTCCAATGACTGCAACATTGGTCCCCTCCTGCTCTCGAAAGAGGAAAGGTATGCTTTCACTGCTGCAGATGTTGTATTGAAACTCTTGTAACCAGCCACCTACTAATTGCTGCCCAGAAAATGTAAGTGCCCTGTATAGAATGCCAGCCCAAACTGACAGTAACCAAAAAATTCTAATTACCAGTCACCTTATTAAGTCATTAACTATGAACCAGAATATTGTTTGAACTTTTTATCAAAAACAATGAAATGAATGGCCTTTTAATAAAACAGATAAAGTACAATAAAAAATCCTTACAATAGTGGACTAAGTTTAAATTCAGCACTATGGGCTATAGCCACAGCTCCAGTTGAAATAGTAACAGCAAGACAAAAGCAGGCACTAAAGTTACAAGTTAAAGTGCTGGCCACCCTATGACCCAAAAGGGGAAGTAATAATTTGTGGCTGCCTATGCCTCAAACTATACAAACCATAAGTCTATGCAGCCCTATCGATTGGGAATCTTAAATCCATGGAAAATATAAATCACTCAAAAACATTGTTATAAAACCGCAGTTAATAATCTAAAGTCTCCTATTCCTGCTAAAACTCTATATGTGTCTATGCAAACTCTTCTTATGCCTAAACTGATTTTTAATGTACTAATATACTGTTAAACCCACCAAATTATATAATTTCACTGTCAACCATTAATGTTCAAAGTTAAGTTAAAGTCACTCTCATATTCCTCCTAACCCCTTTCATATTCATCTTATTAATCCTTCTCCTCAGACTCCTGGGAGCAATAACCTCACAGCCTGCCCTGAATATCATAGCTAATTCCTATCCTTACCCCACTTATAACTCTCATTCTCCTCATACCAGAAGGTCCATACATCTTCCATGCGATAACTCAGTTTATCCAAACAACTGTCCAAAATGCCACCCATGATCATGTAGATAATCTTTTCCTGCTGTGGAAAATATAGTACCAGCTCCAGAACCAAAAACCACACCAAAAAAACAATACCAACTGAATCCAACAATGCCCCACAACAGCAGGAAGTAGCTCAATGAGTTATCACCCCATTTGCCTGTCTCCCTCCCTACCCCTTAACTATATCAAAAGAAGTTGGGAAGGATAGCCCCATTTGGCAAAATGACCTGCCTGCAACCCCCAGCCAGCAACCCAGCGGGCGCCAACAAGTTTCCTCCGCCCCAGTTAACAGATGGCCCCCAACCCCCACCCTACATCCCTGAAAAAACAAAGTTTACTTACCTCAAAGCTGACCCCAAGATTGTCAGTCATCCTGTTAAACATTCCAACACTCTGCCTCACCCTCCCCAAGACCCCCTCCCAACAGGGCAGAAGTCAGTACTTCTCCTTTGTCCTCACTAACACCTGGCCAGCAAAATCAGTCAGATGAGCTGAAGTCTCTCTTCAGACCCCCGCCATGTGGTTAATCCTTGCTTTCTAATATAAAAGGATAAAGCTTTTAGAATGTAGATCAATGTGACCATTTGACCTGCTGGTTGGATGTGGGGAGCCTTAGAGCTCAAATGCAGAGCTATGTAATCAAGGTTGTTGACTGTGTTTTTATATTAAAGACATATATGAGTCAGCTGAAATTCATTTCCCAGTCCATCCCATATTATGATAACTAAAGGCTTAATGGTATATTTAAACTTGCAGATAGCTAAGTTTAGAGTAGGTTCTTTAGAGTGAATCATGCTTATTTCTGGGGGTGTGCAAGAAAATCAGTGTTAGAAAAATTGAATCTTAGAGAAAAATACAGTAGTAGGCATTTAAAATTCTTATACAAACAGACATATATATATATTGGGAAATATTGTTTAAGTATTTTATGATTTCATGCATGATGACATTTTGTTTTTTTTCCAAATATTATCTGGTGGATATTTATGAAAATGAAGAATGACAGATGCTGGCCATCATTTATTGAGCTTTTTTATAAAGTGTTAGGAGAGCTTTTATATTTTTTCCCAAATGTTTATAAAAACATTTCAAATCAACATAAAATTGAAAAAAAAAATAGCAAAATGAACAGCCATGCACCATGAAGCTACATTTTGAAAATAGCAATATTTGCCACATTTGCTTTAGCTTCTCTTCTTTATAAGTACATGTGCATGTAAACACACACATGCTTATATAACATTTTGCTGGACAATTGAAAATTACAGAAATCATTACATTGGATCTACACTAAGAAATGAATAATTTCAGAAGTTATATAAAGATAAATAAATATAAAAGGCATTTTCTTTGTTTTTCATTGCTCTTAATGATAAATGACTGCCTAAATTAAACATAATTCCATAGAATTTATCAATTTTAAAACAGTCAAATTTAAAATATATCACAAAGGATGGGAGTGATGGTTTGTTTAATATAAAGAAAAGTTATGAAATGTATGGATGTACTATGATATGTTAATATATATATTATGAAACCTAGATCAACCACTAAAAATATTAGAAAATGGGGTATAACTATTAAGCTAATAATGGAGATAAAACTGAATAATAAAACAATAGACATTTAAAATTCAAACGCAGGCAGAAAAAAGAGGAAAAGGTTGGGGGTAGGGAGAACAGATAGAAAAAAATGGAAAGCAGCTCGCAAAGTGTTATATTTATGTTTTAACATGAAATAATTGTATTGAGGGTAAATGGTCTGATCATCCTAATTAAAAACAGTGATTGTGAAGTACGTAATAAAAGCAAGTCCCAGCTAGAGCGATCCTTTCTGCAACAATCCAATTCAAATATAAAGGTAGATAAGCTAGAAATAAAATGAGAAAAAAGATATCATGAAAAAATTCACGAAAGGAAATCTGGAGAGCAGTCTTAATATCAAACAAAGTAAGCTTCAGATGAAGGAATATTACAAAAGTCAATGATATATTACCTGCAGAAAAAAAAACACTCAGTTCACCAAGAAGGCATAATATTCTGAAACGATTAATGCATATAAGCATAGACCTCAAAATTACATGAAATATTTTATACTGATAGAGCAAAAAAGAAAACCATGCAAATCCACAGTTATAGTTTAAAACATTAACATCCTTTTTTCAGTAATTGCTATGAGAAATAGAGAGAAAATCAGTCAGGACACGTAGATCTAAATAGTATTACCAAGCAACTTGATCTGTAGTTAACATTTATTTATACAGTACCCTGCCCATCAACAGTAAAATACACCTTCTTTCAAGTACAAGGGATGCCTATATACCCTAAGCCCATCACCATGGCACATTTGTCATAAGTAAGAAACCAACAGTGGTACATTACTGTCAACTAAATTCCACATGATTCAGATTTCACTAGATTTACTACTAATGTTCTTTTTCTGGTCCAGGATCCCATCCCAGATATATCACATTTCATTTTCCTTTCATGTGTCTTCTGGTCTATAACACATTCTCTATCTTTCCTTTTTTTTCATCACATTGGGACTTCAAGGGGTACTCAGCAGGCATTTTGTAGAATGTGCCTCACTTTTTGTCCAATGTGTTATTCATTATTAGACTGAGGTTTATGGGTTTTGGAAAGAACAATGATCAAGGACCCTTTGAATCATATCATCTCAAGGGTACATACCATCAATATGACATCATTAATGATTCTAATCTTGTTTACCTGGCCAAAGCAGCAGTGTAGTAGGGTTTTAGTAGTGTTTGCCAATTTCCTTGACTGACGTTCATTTTTTTTTTTGGCAAAATCTCATATTTGGCAGCACATAAACAAATGATAGGAGGCAAGTTCAAAATATCCCTACATGAGTCCTGTAGAGGTGTAATGGTAAGGATCCACCATGACATTAACACCTGCCTTTTCAATCCTTATCCTAGAATCTGTGGAAGGAAAAAAAAAAATAACAGCAGCAAAAAAATCCAATCAAACAAAGAAATAATTCAAAGAATGCAAGAGAATTGCCTAAACTTTCAAGTCTAAAGTGAATCATCAGCCATAAAAATTGATAAACATGCCATATTCCTATTTGTTTTATGACCATATCTAACAATTTTGCCATCAGATGAAAAACAAATGCAAATATTGTGAATTACATTGTCGCATGAGATCTGTCAGAACTATTTTCAAGTAATCTTTCAATACCTCCTCCTGATCATTATATTTGTATTAGAGATCAGAAATAAAAAGAATATGGGATTATTTGCCTCTCATATTACATTTCAAAAATACATGCATTAATATGAAATACTAATTAGCCCTCAACTTAAATCCTGAGTAAAATCTGATGTGATGTTATCTAAATGTGTAACATATTTAGGGAGTTATTTGCTTACATTTCCACTCTTGATGGAGTTTTAAAATAGATCTTTATTAACTCTTTACTGACTTATAAATTCTTACACTTTTCCTGATCAGATTTTCTGCATGATGATGCAGTCTGTGGTGCATTCACTACATCCAAAGTCTGTCTGATTCAGATGCAGAAATATGGCCTGCACATGGATAGTTTTTCGAGTGTATGCATCTTCATATATTTGATGTACTAAGTTTATCTTAATTTTCAACAAAAATTTTATTTTTGCCTCAGTTTTTCATAGTGACTTTTATATCTTGGATATGTTTGCTACAACATGCTATTTTAATTTTTCAAATGTTGTGTCAAAACTAGTTGTAAATCAATAAGTAAAAATATAGCAATATCTGAAATTATAAAAAGCATAAGGTTTCTAAAGTACTCTATTCTTCCACTGTGTATATTACAGTGGTGGATCCATTATTGACATTTTGTGTGCCATTGGATCAAGTTAAAGAACCTGGAACAAAGCTAATTAGAGATAGACAATGAAATTTACTTTTAGATATAGTAAGCTCACAATATGAAATTAACTACATTTGTTTTCTATCACTAAAAAAGATACTAATTGGCAGACTTTTTTTATGTATTTGCATGTGTAGTAACACAATAAATATTCAAGTAGTAGAACCATTTTGGGAATAATAATCTTAGATGAGAGAGAAGAATTTTAATCCTTTCTTATTCAGATGTTATTAATTCATTTATTTAGGCATTCATTTACTAATCCCTTCATGGAGATTTATTGATGACCTTCACTATATCATTGTGATAGGCTGTGTGGATAGCTAGAATTATGCCTATGCACAGTTTCTTCTGAATCAGGTCTATAAAAAGGCAATCAACCATTACTATTGCCATAATACAAGTATGAAGAGGGTCCAGATGTGACGAAAGGAAGGGGTGGTTAATTAAATCTAGAAAAGTCTGAATAAATAGTTCCCTGGTGTGCCAGGCAGCAATGGAAGAAGACAGCAGCATCAAAAATGAGGTTTTTTTTTCAGGCAGGAGCAGCAAAACAAGCAATCACTCATTTTCAGGGAATCGGATTTTACTCAAATGATGCTAGGAGTTGCCTAGTACAGAATTGGTATTCGATAAGGCTTTGGTGCCTTCAGTTAATGTACAATGTTCATTTAATTTTAAATGTTGATTGAAATATTTAAAAAGTCCTTAGTTAATTTTTTAGACATTCCTTGCACTGTTTTTTGTTTTTTGTTTTTTTTTTTTCTCTTTTAATGACTGTTTTGCAAATTTCTGTTGAGAATTTTCTACTTGCCCTTTTGGTAAAATCTTTTTCTGGCTATTCAAGATCTTGTTTTTATGATTGACTTTATATAAATAAAATACAAAGCAAAAAGAAAGGAGGGCAATTTTCACTTTTAATTTGTGAATTCATAAATCACTTCTAATCATAGATCATATAGAACATTATAAACTGATTTCTCAATATGGACTGGTGTCAGTTTTCCAAAAAATTTGTAGTCCTCCCTGTTGATATTATATGCAGGGTGTTCCAAATTCTCAGTGTAGTTTCCTTAATTTAGTAATATTGAAGATGTACCTATTATCAATCTAGACAAGAATTATTTATAAATTATTAAATTTCATTTATAATTATTTAATTTTTGAATATTGAATGATTTTTTAATTTTATTTTTTCACTCCTTATGAATGAATGATAAATTTTAAATTTTGAAACAAAAATAAAAATAATATATTATTAATAATTATATATTAGGTTGTAAATATTTTTAAACAAATATATATATATTTCAAATCTTGGTTATGGGATTCATTCTTTTTAAAATTAAACTACCATTTATTTTAGGAAATGAAGCATTAATATCCAGCAGGCTCATTTTGGTGTAGAAAAATTTTGCTTGGTAAAAGTAAGAAAAACAATCTTTAGTTGGTCAAATAAGCCAAATCTCAAAATGGTAAGTGTGTGATTTTAAATTACTGGTTCACAAAAATTTAGTTTAATTCCTTTCATAATATCATATGCCAGATAATGACTAGTGAATGGCAAGAATCTCACCTTTGATGATATTTATATCTGTCTTCAGTGAACTAAGGCCCTCAAGGTCAATAGGGTTAAAAAGAAATTAAGAATAGTACAGCCACTGTGGAGGACTGTTTGGCAGTTCCTAAAGAGTTGAATAGAGACTTGCCACGTGACCCTGAAATACCACTACTGGGTATATACACAGAAGAACTGAGAGCAGTGACACGAACAGACATCTGCACACCAATGTTCATAGCAACATTATTCACCATTGCCAAAAGTTGGAAACAACCCAG
>JAQZBX010101650.1:0-10000 GCA_029593785.1 Cabassous unicinctus
AATACTTGGCTTAAAGTCATTTGAGTATTAATGAATTCTTCTTCATCATGAAGTAAGAAGCCTAGATTAGGAGTAGAATCAGTGTTCCAAGAACTTTGGGGTCCTACCACCGAGAGTTTGTAGACCATCCAAGACCTGGGGTCCTGTGTTGAAACTCCTCCTTCCCCATCCAGGGAGTGGCCATTCCAGCCCTACCCCAACCCCAGCAGCTGAAGCCAAATAAAATGTCAGTGTTTTAGAAGTTCCATTCCAAGCATACAATAGCATTCTTACTACAGTTAAGCTAAGTTGCTGGTGGTTGATTCTTCTCCATAGCCAAGCCCCATATCTGTCAGCAGAGAGAATATAGATGAAGGACCTAAGGAGCCTTTTTACCCTAAAGTAATACAGAAATCCTCTATAATATCCTTGACAGGTGATATTCAGTAATTCAATTTTTGCTTAAACATGTCTGCTGTGACGTGACTCTTCCTTTCTTCCAGGGTAGACTAATCCTTTGCTGGATGGCACCAATTAGAAAAAGTTCTACCTTATATGGAACCAAATCAACACTCCTCTAATGCCTTCCATTAATTACTCCTAATTCACATTATGATGTTACCTAGAGTATGTCATTTCTTCTACAAGATGGCTTTCCAGATATTTGGAAACAACCATCACATAAAACACAGCATAGTTCCTGGCACAAGAGTATGTGCTCAATACATTTTATTTTATTTTATTTTTAAAGATTTATTTATTTATCCACCCCCACCCCCTCATTGTTTTGCGCTCGCTGTCTGCTCTCTGTGTGTTCTTCTGTGTCTGCTTGTCTTCTCTCTAGGTGGCAGTGGGAACCAATCCTGGGAACTTCCGGAGTGGAGAGAGGCTGCTCAATCTTTTATGCCACCTCAGCTCCCTGGTCTGCTGAGTCTCTTATTGTCTCTCTTCTCTGTCTCTTTTTGTTGCATCATCTTGCTGCGCCAGTTTTTCACACAGGCCAGCACTCTTGTGCAGACTAGTTCGCCGTGCAGGCCAGCTTGCCGCATGGGCCAGCTTGCTTTTCACCAGGAGGCCCCGGGAATCGAACCCTGGACCTCCTATATGGTAGACAGGAGCCCAATTGCTTGAGCCACATCTGCTTCCCTCAATACATTTTAGTAACTATTATCATCATGTATATACTGTTTTCTTTTTTCAAGTTAAATATCCCACACAGATTTTTCAACTCTGCCTCAAAAATCCTACTTCCCTAATTGCTCTCCTTTGAATGACCTATACTTTATCAGTGTCCGTTTTCAAATATTCAAATGTCATGCCCAGACTGAACAGTTACTCTAGATGAGTTTTGACCAGCCTTGAGAAAAATGGTACCGTGACTACCTTTGTTCTAGACAGTAAAATTCTATTGATTTAGCCTAAGTTCACATTTGCATTTTAGGAGCCACATCATCATATTGTTTGTTGGCTCACTTTTGGTATTTTACATGATGAATGTGTTTCAGGTGGATGTCATGTATCATAGATTTCTGTGACAGATTTTTTAAATGTAAGCATCAGGCTTTACATTTATCTCTACTAAATTTTATCTTTTAAAAAATGAGTTTATCCAAGTACACTTCATGTAGTTGTGTTGCCCCATTCCTTTGGGGCCAGAACTCAGGCTCTGATATCAGATTGACTTTTTCTAGATGCATCTTCCTTTTTTGGGTCCCTTGCCTTGAAATCCAACTAAACATTTCTTTGATATTTTTGAAATCACCCAGTTAGGTATATTACTATAGTATAGTGATAAAAAAGGAACTTAGTTGCTAGTTAGTAGAAGTTCCTGAATGATGATTCTATATGATCTCTCTTGAATCCAGTACTAGGCATTAATAATAGTTGGTTTAATTTGTAGAATTTTGTCCTATGGATAGTGTATTATATAGATACCTTTCTAATCTAAAATAGCTATGATACTACACACATTGAACAAATTGGGCCTTTGAATCTTAATTTAAGATAGGAGAAACTGGGATGGTTTCCTAACAAGCTTTGCCTAACCACATAATCTCCTGTCATTTTAACCCTTTAGAAGAGATAGAAGAAGAAGGAAGAGTTGAAAAATTATAACAAGAGAAGGAAAAAAGGGGAAAAGAGGCAGTGAAAGAAAGCACAGAAAGTGGGTTAAATCTAGAATACAAGCATACCTCCAAGATATTGTGGGTTCGGTTCCAGATCTCTGCAATAAAACGAATATTGAAATAAAGTGAGTCACATATAGAAGTTATGTTTACACTGTACTGTAGTCTACTAAATGTGCAATAGCATTATGCCAGAGAACAATGTACATACCTTAATTAAAATTACCTTAATTAAAATGTGACACAGAGACACGAAGTGAGCACATTTCGTTGAAAAATGGGGCTGATAGACTTTCTTGACACAGGGCTGCCAAAAACCTTCAATTTGTTAAAAAATGCATTATCTGTGAAGTGCAATAATGTGGAGCACAGTAAAACGAGGTATGCCTGTACTGTTTGCTTTGCTTACCATTCCTACCTCATGCACTATGTAAAATTGGGTTGATACTTCTGTTGTCGTCATATATTAACTGAATCTTTTTTTCATAGGTGATATGTGGGGTAGATTTTGGACCAATCTGTACAATTTAACAGTCCCCTTTCGAAATAAAACAAACATAGATGTCACTGATGAAATGATGAAACAGGTAGGAAGAAAAGGCCTTAAAAACCAAATCTAAATTCTCAACTTCATTACTGTTTATGCTATCCTTCTGTTCTTATTTTTTTGCATGTGAACTATGTAAATAAAAAATTAAAGATAATTTAAATTTATTTCTAATGTAGTTATCTTTTCATGAAAAAGTAGTTTACAATGTCAGTGACCTCAAGTACCTTGAATAATAGGTATGGTATTGATCTTACTGAGAGGTATTCAAAATGGAGATGCCGTGAATCAGCAACTGTCTGGCATCACTCTTTCCAAAGTTAGTCATTGCTAAGTAATCAGTCACTAATCTCTATGAAAAGACAAGGATATCATTAGAAGATTTTCACATATTATTTTAAAAACCATTATTGTTAAAACTATTAGGTCTTTAAAATAATTTTTAATCACCTTTGTTTTGCCATCTTTAATAATTGTTTAAATTACCTGTGTTCCCTTCCATTGATGAAATCATATTATAGTTATAATTCTGTATTTTTCTTTATTCAACTAAAAGTCTACATTTCTGGGTAAACTTTATAATTATACTTTTATTTACTATAAAATTTCTTAGGATAGTTGTACTCTAATCGACTCAACTATTTCTACATTGCTGGACATTTGCTTATTAATGGTTTTAAATCTATAAGTAACATTGCAAAGAACATCTTCACATAGAGAACATACTCCTGGAAAAAGTCCACTGCAGAATAAAAATGTGAAGCTGCAAGGGCCTTCAACCACTTATTTTACAGGTTAAAGCCAGTTTTCGTCAAGAAGGGGACAAGACAGGCATGTAGCTTGTCTAGCCCCATTCCACAGTTGAGCAGCAGTTGAGGCCCACCTTTACGTAGCTCCCTAACTTTTCTGAAGAATTTTCACACCCGTCATCTCTCTTATGTTATCCCTACAACAAACCCATGACACTGTCAGGGACAGGCTTTATGATTGTTCCATGTTGTAGGTGAGGAAACCGAGGCTTAAGTGAAATGATTTGCCCAAAGTCACAAAGATATTCAATGGCAACTAATGTTTGAACTCAGAACTCCTGATATTTCCAGCCTGTTTTTCTATTCATTCATTCATTCTTCATTCAACAGATGGTAATTGCTTGCTAGTTAGCACTGTTTTGGTAAATGTTCATTCTGCTTAAGAATGCCATACTCTTCAGTACCAATATTACCTGACATTAAGCCTTTAGAGGTTAATAATATTTTTTAAATCCATAGACTAATGTCCTGTTTCTTAGCCCCAAGGATAGCATATCAGAGAAAGCAAATCAGAGAAAGTTTTCTATGTCACTATAAGTGATTCATGACACGTCTGCCGAGTACACAAACTTAGCTCGTCCAACGTGGCCCTTATCTCCTAAGCAGGCTTGATCAGCTCCTGGGACACTGGCTCCTGGTAGAATTTTCTTGGTGACAGATGCTTACTGCTGCCTCTCCCCAGTTCCAGAGCCTTCTAAAAGTTTAGACTGTCATACAGACCACAAAGCTGAGGCCCAGCTATCCACTGGCTGCTGGGTCACAGCTGGGCCTTTTTGATTCCAAGAGCCCACGAATCCATGATTATCTTACTGTTTGTATCTTCTTCTGAGCCTTATACAGGGCTTTGCTTCTTGAAGGAATTCAGTCAGTAATTGTTCCTTTGGGTTAAATCGTCTATTTTTCTTTAGCTAATGCTTAATTTTTAATGGTCATAGTAAATAGAAGGTTATTGTTGTTTATGTTTATACTTAAAATATAAAGTAAAAAGACACAGAACATCACACATAATCTCATCCTGCCTACTGTTAACATTTTCGTGTATTTCCTCATTAAGATTATACTATATAAGCAGTTTATATATTTTACTTTTCAACAGAAATTCTTTAGTGAATGGCTGCATAAGTTTCCATTCTACAATTGTATCATTATTTAACCATTCTGGTGGCCGCTTCTACTTTTTTTCTACCAAAAAAATAAACCATGATCCTTTACAATGCAATTATTTGACCTAATTTCTGATTATTTCCTAGTTTAAATCCCTAGAGACAGGATTACTGAGACAAAAAGCACAAACAATTTGAAAGCTGTCCATATATGTCGACAAATTGCCTTCCAGAAAGGTTATGCCGATGTACATATCCAACAGAAAGAATGCTGCCATTTTAATGTTGGACTTAAATACTGTTATTTTCTCAGGCCTGGGATGCAAAGAGGATATTCAAGGAGGCTGAGAAGTTCTTTGTGTCTGTTGGTCTTCCTAATATGACTCAAGGATTCTGGGACAACTCCATGCTAACTGAGCCTGGTGACGGCCGGAAAGTGGTCTGCCACCCCACAGCATGGGACCTGGGGAAGGGCGACTTCAGGTAGTGGAGCTGATACTTACATGGCTGATAATAAGACGAGGGACAACGGAACCAGGGGTGTGGTTGAACTTGGATTCCTTCTCTGCTTCTCTGAACACAGAAGAGATGAGTTAACTGTCCTTGAGGGAAGGCTGGGAGTCCTTGAGAGCACATCTTGGCTTTCCCAGGAAAAGAGGATTACCAGCTAGCCCTAACTCGAACCCTCAGACAATCTGCCTCAAATGGAAGGAATACACACACACCCATTAGAATAGCATAGTCGTGGAGATGGTGATGCCCACATTAGAAAAGATTTGGTACAAAGATTTGTGGAAAATGGACGTGTGAATCAGGCATTGATTCTCCCATCAGTGTTTCCCTCTTGTGAGTGAGACAGGACAGGTGAATAAATTGGGATCAAAGTGAGAAAGCAGTATGTGTCATAAGAGAAACACAGATAATGATCTATGGGGAGTTAGAAGAGAAGAAATGATTATACTTGCAAGAGGGAGTAGGATCAGACAGGGCCTTGTGGGTGGCATTTGTACAGGGCTTGAAAGACCAAGGGTTTGGACAGGCAGAGATGGGAGGAGGACACTGGACTGGGAGAACAGCAGGAGCAAATGCAAAGAAACTGGGCCTGGGATATGTACTGGAGTCAGCAAGTTAGGCTACAATAAAGGCATGTGAAGGAGGGCCACATCAGAATGAGCTCAGGCTTTGGAGTCCAGGTTCACATCCCATATGTGCCACTTAATGACTATGCAACCTTGGGCAAGGTATTTAACCTTCCTGGGTTTCAGTTTCCTCATCTATAAAGCAGAATAATAATTTGCAGATGGCAGATTTGTGTCTTAGCTTGGGTTCCCTAGCTTGAGATGGAGATTCTTTTACAAATGCTTCTTTGAGAGCAACTTCTCAGGAACAGGGGAGTAAGGAAAACAGGGTGGAGCAGGGGAAGGAATTAAGCAAGAATGTGGTCTCAGCTGATGACTTGCCTCAGCCTGATCCCACGGGGCTCTCTGGAGCATGATTTGTACCACAGAGTTGGTCCCACCTTGAGGCAAGGTGAATGGCCTTTTGTAGCACCATATTAGTCATTCGTTGCCATTGAAGTGCCCCAGAAGTTGGGGAATATTACCTCCCAGTTGAGGCCCTTCCCATGTGGTCAAGGGCAATGAAGAAGGAAACAATTGTTGGCCCTTAACAGTTATGACTCAAGTAGATGGGGGATGGGTACCCCTGGTTGGTAAAGGGGATCTGAGTGGGGCCCCAATCACATTCACTAGAGTAAGGGTCAGCAATCCTTTTCTGTAAAGGGCCAGATAGTAAATACTTTAGTTTTCTGGGGTCTCTGTTCCAATTACTCAGCCTTCTAACATGAAAGCAGCCATTGGCAATCTATAAACAAGTAGACATGGCCATGTTACAATAACACTTTATTTTAAAAAACCGACAGCCAGTTACAGGCCATTGTTTACAGACCCCAGTACTAGAGTGAGGCTTAAAAATGAGAAATTGCATGTGCATTTCCTAGCATAGGACCAGTATACTGAGCAGCTATTCTTATCATTGTTTCTAAAGAAAATAGAGAGAAACCAAGTTAGAAAAGCAGGTTGTGGTCATATTGAGGCTGAGTTAATTCTTGAGCGGGGTGAGTACTTGAAGGGAGGGTGACATGGTCAGAGTGGTAGGAAAGTTAATTTAGGAATCTATTGAAATATGACCCCTACACCCTCCTGAATGTAACTACTCTTGCCAAGTTGAAAAGGATCACCATTTAATTGCCAAATGCAGTCCTTATCTCATTGGGCCACAACAACATTTGACAATGTTAAAGAGTTGTCTTTGAAATGATATTTTCCTTGGCTTCTGCATTGTTTTTCCCTTCTGGACTTCTTTGACCTCTCTGATTGCACTTTCTCCATCTTTTCCTGAATCATCTTCCTTTCCCCACTTCGTAGAGACTGGGCCTGCCATAGCTTTGCCTTTGGCTCCCTTCTATTGTATATCTATGCTTGATTCATAGGCCATCACATCCACTCCCTACTTTATATGCTAATGTTTCCCAAATATAAATTTCCAGCCCCTTCTGCCACTTCTCTATCCCACTTTTACCATGTTCTTTTCTCAATCCTTTCTCTTCTAGTCCTTCCAGGAATGTCAACCTCTTTCCCCCCTAGCAAACTCCTGTACATTCATCAAAGTTCATTTTGCTCATTGCATTGTCAGTTATGCCTCTCTTGGTGATTCCAGGAGACTTGCCTGTGACTCACCCATTGTTACACTCAAGGCAGTTTCTACTGACCACTTACAGAGTACTTGTCTCAAAGTTTTGTAGCAAGAGACTATATGTATCTGTCTTCCTATTAGTCTGTGAACAGAAGAACAGGATTCAGCCCTATCCATCATGTTATACCAAGCAACTAGAGTAGTTTCTAGGACCTAATAGGTAGGTACTCAAGATTCATTGGTGAATAAATCTTGGAAGGATGATCCATGCTACCAAAACCTCATACAACTCTAATGTGATTCTTAAGTGAAATTCAATGAGATTCATTTTAATCTTGCCCATTTATGTGCAGGATCAAGATGTGCACAAAAGTGACAATGGATGACTTCCTGACGGCCCATCATGAGATGGGACACATTCAGTATGACATGGCATATGCCACACAACCCTATCTGCTAAGAAATGGAGCTAACGAAGGGTTCCATGAAGCTGTTGGGGAAATCATGTCACTCTCTGCAGCTACGCCTGAACATTTGAAAGCCATTGGTCTCCTGCCACCTGATTTTCAAGAGGACTTTGGTATGGATATTTTTTCATTTCTCATTTTGGGGTTCTTTAGTCTGATGTGGGCAAAGGTATTTATTATCATGTATAGGAAATATTTATTTTTTGCCACAGAATCTATGAGGTATTTATGGGTAGCTGGGAATTGCTCCAGAGTAAAAAAAAATTTAAAGTACATATCAGAATATGCCAAATTGTAGCTTTGTAGCTTTGAAAAGGGAACAACAGAGGTAACTGAATGAATAGGTTTGGAACCCTAAGAAACATATAGTACAAGGTGGTTTTGTTTTTAAGATGCTAAACCAGGCCCACAGAACTAAAATGGCTTGTCCAATGTCACCCAACTAATTAGTGTCAGGGTACTGACTAGATCCCTCTGGTTTTAGATTAAAAATCCATTATATCTGGAACAGATTCTAAAAACCATTTTACAGAGGAGCAAACTGAAGCCAAGAGAGGGAAAGTAACTAGCCTTTCTAGAGAAAGGATTGAGAAAAGAACATGGTAAAATGGTCACAAAAAGCAACAAAGTGGCGGAACCAGAAACAGAGCTCAAATCAAAAGCTTTCCCCATAATATTATGAAAGTCAAAGTATGACTTGAAATTTGAGAGTTCTTAAAGAATGTGAAGATTGAAAGGGACCTAAATGTTTTGTTCATCCAGTGGATGCATGAGTTTCCCCCCTGCAATAATCTCTCCAACCCATGCTATCCTTCAATATCTCCTGACAGACAACCTACTTTACCTGAGGCAGCCCATTTCTCTTTGGGCAGCTTGGACTTGATGGAGCATGCCAAATGTTCTCGAGATCCAGGTTCTTCTGTGAGGATGCTGTGGCTTTTGAGGACAATTAGAGCCAAATGCCTTCTCTCCTTCTATGTATTTCTCTCCCCTCATTTTAGCTATTTTGAGACACAAACATCAACTGGCTGGAGTGTATGATCAATGAGGTCAAGGTCATGAGTGCCAGCCTTGTGTGGGCAATCCATGTTGCTTTGATCACTGGCTCTAGACTTTCTGTGATCTCACGAGGGCCTGGAAGTAAGTCAGTGTAAGCCCACACCCAGCAGGTTATAGACCAGTGGTGGCATACTACAATTAAGGGAGCAGCAAAAACAAGGGAAGTTAACAGTAGCCATATCTGCTCACTAATTTTAAAATATCATTAATTCAAGTCAATTGCCAGGCAATTATTTATCTTTTTAAAAACATTCCCTGCCAGCAGGCAAAGATGGTTGGAGCACTACATTTCTGAAGATGGTGCTAGACATGGTTAAACCACGGGTTTGGAAAATATCTGCTTCTTTCCTTGTCTCTGTCCTTATCTATGAATGATGTTAAGCAAATAAATTCCTTCGTTCCTTCCTTCTCTCCCTTCTTTGCTCCTTTCCTTCCTTCTTTCAAACATATTTATTGAGAACCAAGTTCTGCTTTTTTCTTTGGCTCTGTCCTTGTCTATGAATGATGTTAAGCAAATAAATTCCTTTATTCCTTCCTTCTCTCCCTCCTTTGATCCTTTCCTTCCTTCTTTCAAACATATTTATTGAGAACATACCATGTGCAAAGCATTTTTCTAGATATCACATACGGTTGTGTGTCAAGTAGATAACGCCCCAGTGTTTATATGTCAAGGACCTTCATTTGTACATTGTAGATGATCCCTACTGTCTCTTTAGTTCACTGGTGAAGGATAAATGAAATAACATGATCTGTTAAAGCATTTAAAATTCTTAGTAAGAACTATGGAGCAGGTGTAGCTCAATGGTTCAGCACCTGCTTCGCATGTATGAGGTCCCAGGTTCAATCCCCCGTACCTCCTAAAAAATAATAAAATAAAAGTAAAATAAAATTCTAAGTAAGAAAGATGTCAGTGCATTTGAAGTACACTCTAGTTTTGTTTTCCAGTGGATGGGGTCTTCTAGGGAGATTCTTTTCTGTTTTTTTATTCCTCCCTGGTTTACTGGATTTTGACCGTATCTGTTTAGTATTTGTTTATTTAACAAAGATTCACAGACGGCCTCATGTTCCAGACACCGGGCTAGGTAAATGTCTTGAATAAGACATTAACAGTCACTGCCTTCATGGAGTTTACAACAATAAACAGTGTGACTGGGAAGTAGATGAACTAGCCCTAATTAGCTCTGATAAAGAAGGCAAATGAAACTAATGGAAAGAA
>JAQZBX010101651.1:0-11243 GCA_029593785.1 Cabassous unicinctus
TTATTCTATTCCTTTTTTGTAAGTTTAAAATATTTCAAAATAAAAAGTTGGGGAAAATTCAATTACTAAATTCAAAATAAAAAAAGAAAGAAAGAACTCTTGCTTCTCAAGTTACTGCTATGTGCAAGACAATGTGGATATAAAATCCTACTATTTCTAGTCTTCATAACAACTTCAGTGATTTTTATTACTATTATTTTACGTATGAGGAAATTGCTCGAGTTACACAGCTGCCAAGTGATTTGTACCCAAATCCTGACAATGTCAAAGCCTATGCTTATTTCTTACAGCATGCTGGCTTCCATCTTCAGTTAGGGTTTTGGATACTAATTTCTACTTCCAGAGTAATTAGGGACTTGAAACTTCATCTTGTGTTCTTCCTGCATGTCCAACTAATCTAAAACAATAGTTTTATGGACTGTGTTGAGATTCAGACCATTTATGTTCTCTGTTCTCTCATGCAAAATGGGAAAATGCTAGTTTCATTGCTAAAATCTGTTTCATGAACATAATAGTAACATATATTTATGATAAATTGGAAACAAATGTACCAGAAATAGTTATTCCCTATAACTCTCTCTCTCTCTCAGCATGTCACTTTAGACCTACCCATATCAAAAAGTGAAGATTTCATCAAATGATACACGGCAGTTTGGTATTGTTTATGAATTCCAAAAATAGATATTGTATTGTGTTTGTAAACTAGTCTGTTCCTCTGGGTGTATTAGATTGTATTACATTTAGAGGTTTCACTTTTACTTTATTAAATCAAGATTAGGGCTTTTATTTGACCATGTCATTGGGGCGACTCGGTTTGAGTCATCACCCACCCCCTCCCCCGCCCCGTGGGCTATATAAATGGATGCTCAGTCAAAGACAGGGAAGTAAATACACGTAGAAGGAGAACACAGAGAGTTTAGTTTTGGACGCTGGGGCCTGGGGAGAGAACAGAGCTGTTTGTCTGATAGTTTGCAGCTAAAGAGACCAGAGGCCTGAACAGCTGAGAAAACCTAGATAGAAATGAATGCCAGAGAGAGAGATAAGCCTTATGCTAGCCTACAGCAGAGATCAGAAGAAACTGGGACCACGGAACCTTAGGAATAAGAGGAAGGCTGAACCCTCGCAGAGACTGGCAGCCATCTTGCTCCAACATGTGGCAACAGACTTTGGTGAGAGAAGTAATTTACACTTTATGGCCTTGTGATGGTAAGCTTCTATCCCACATAAATACCCTTTATAAAACCCAACAGATTTCTGGTATTTTGCATCAGCACCCCTTTGGCTGACTAATACAGATACCATAGTAGACAAATAGTACTAAATAAATTGAGAAAAACTGTGGATTTGCCACCATTTGGAGTTGAAAAGGATCTTGTGGTTTATCCTTATCTGTATAACAGAGGGGGTGCACCAGAGGACCAGCAGAGTTGGTTCCCCTTTTGAGTTCCTATAATTATCAATTCTGATTTTTCAGTGAGAAACAAAACAGAGGTATGGCTCTTTTGCAGTCAAGTAGGATCATTCTATAATTTTTCATTTAAAAGTAAGCCTTATGTTGATATTTTTAACATGTTTAAAAACAATAAATTACACCTCTCTGTTATTTTGCTTTTGCATTTTTATGGTACTTTCTTGTTACACCTATTTGATGTTCCTATTATGGCACTGAGGAGAAATAAGTCAAAGTTCCTTAGAAAATAATTAAGTCATGATCCAAAGTTAAACTATTTAGAAAATTGCCTTCTCTCAGCCCTTTTGACTTTTTAAAAATGGACAGATATGTCCTTGGTTGTGAATCAATCTACTGATACTTGTGCCTGTTCTACTATCAAGAATAGATGTGAGATGCCAACAGTCTCTAATTCTCAAGTTAGATATTTTGAGGTAGTATTTTATAGTGGGAAGAACATGACATTTTGGAATCAGATGATATGAATTCAAGTTCCTATGGACCATTTGTAAAATTTGGGCAGGTGACATTCTTCTGAAGTTCAGAGATCTTTTGTGAAACTTGGGCTCATTCTTGGCCCATGCCATAGAGTATATGACATGTAGAGGTGTTTAATGAACAATGATGAATAAGCACTAGTTACTATAATCTATGTGAATGAGTTTTGAAAACTGTAGAATGCTATACAAATTCTTATTTGAAAAATGACTGGAATAACATGTGAAATTATCTTGAACTTGGGGGAGGGAAACTATGCAGAAATAACTGGGGCCATGACACACAAAAAGGGAAAGCCTGATGGCCAAGTTGGATTAAAGGGTTGCCTTCACACCCAAACCTATTTTTTTTCAGATCATCTCAAGGTGGTTGCCATTAAGTTGAGACCAAAGGAAGAGTGCAGAGCACAATGGCTAGAAAGTAAAAGGTCAGAATCTTCAGGCTTAATGCATTTGTCTAATGAGGTGTTTAGTTGCAGTGACTCACACTTGAAACTGACTGAAAGAAAATAGATGGTAAACCTACTAAATTTTTGAAGGACCTGTATGAAGCCTAAACCAAGAGAAGCCATAAATTCCCAGATAAGGCAAAACAACAACAAAACCCAAAAACCAAAAAACCAACCAAACAAACAAAAAAAACCACACATGCAAAAAACAAAAACACTTCCCTGTAGATGCATCTTAAAGAGCATGTGATATTCCTAAGCATAAATACCTGTACTAAGCTACTCCTACTACATACCAGTAACTTCAAAGAAATATGTTTATGATCTTGCAAATCCTAACTTGGTTCTGTGCCTTCCTTGTTCTTACCCCATATAACCCACTGTAACCTCCCTAGGTGGTGCGGAATGCTACTCTGAACATTCTGCGGCTGCCCAGGACCAGCTTCCTGGTTTGTAGGTCCCTAATAAACTGTTACTATTTTGCTATATGGAATGGTCTGCTTTGTTTTTCAGTCTTAAATGCCCATCGAACTTTGGCAGAATCTATTCAGTATGTTCACCACCTGACAATTGGCAAGCCAGCCAGGAGACTGAAAACAAAACAAGCTGAGGAAAATGGGAGTCCCCAGACACCATGTTGTGGTTGGTGGAGGAAATCTGGGGTGGCCAACTTCCAGTATGTGGGGGGAGGTAGTCCATTTTTTAGAACAGTTCAGCCCAGAGCTTGAGTATGGGGGTGCCCTCAAAATGCCAGCAGCGTGTTATTTGTCCTTCAGGAGGACCTAGGGGGGAAATGGAAATCGCAAGGAAAAGAAGTGATTGCTGCCACCGCATGGCCATTTATTATGCAGTTAGATAGGCTACTGAAGCCCAATTAAAAGCCAAAGCTGAAGTAAGGAGATTAGAGAAGACTTTAACTCTAGAAAAGGCTATCAGGCCAGCATGTTCCAAAAATGTTAATGAATTAGCACAAAAAAGTACAGACCCAAGAGGAACAATTAGAAGTAATGGCATGTAAAGTAGCAAAAATGCATGGATGAAGAATGTCCTGAGGGCTAGTCTAAGCAGTTATTCCAAGGGAAGGCTGGGATCCTAAGGTGTGGGATCCCCGGGAGAGTGCAGAAGAGGGAGAATGGGAGGAGGAAATTGAAATTGAAAATGAGCCTAAACAAGAAATGCTGTTAATAACTACAAAAATGAAAACAACCAGAAATCCTGATTACTCTTGGGAAGAGATCCCTGCTCAGAAGCAAACAGTAATCAGGGAGTCGACCCCTACAGAATTAGTAGAACTAACAGAAAAGTTTAAACAAAAGGACCGAGAGAGCATAGCTGCTTGGTTACTAAGGTTATGGGATATTGGGGGAGATGGTATTATGCTTTCAGGAGTGGAAATGGCAAAAATGGCTAGCATAACTACACATCTCTTTCTTCATCAGCATCTTTACCAGGCATGGCAAAGACCTGATGGCATTCAAAATTTAGTGTGGTGTATTTTACTTGCATAATTGGCCTGGCCTAATGAGGGTGATATTCCATCCGCAATAGGCAGATGGTCATTACAGAGTATAATCAGAGAATTAGGAATGAAGCACGCATCATATGCTGAACATATGGACCTAATGATGAGCTGTTTATGGCTGATATAAAGAATAAATCCTCCAAACTATGCCTCCAGCCTGGTATGGGACATTAATAGGTATTCTAAGCCCACTAGTCAGCCAGACCCTGGGTGGCATACCCCATTCACCGGTGGCACAGGCAATAGCAGACTTGGGTGAGATGGAAAGAATATGGTCAAAAGGGGAAGGAAAGTAACCAAAGAGACCTTGCAAGGGAAGGGAAAGAGGGAACCTGTACATGTAACCTGTAAACAATTATGGGCTGATATAATTGCCATAGGCAGCCCAATAGAAAAATAGGTAAAACAACCTAATGCTGTATTAGTAGGACTCTGGTGAAAGCTGCCTAAATCTAGGTTATCTAGGGAGTGGCACAGGTTATCACTCCCACAGCACCCTCAAGGAAAGTAAGTCTGGTATGAGGGGCTGGCTACCCCCTACCCCTGAAGATTAGGGGTGGAGCCACAGTCGCCTGCAATATGGGCAACAGCTGGTGATCAGAAGCCTCACATAGAGCTAGTTACCCACTGGTCTCCAAAAAGTATTTGCATGTTGTATCCCCTATTGCTAGTGGGGTGAGTGCACACTCATCTATGGGAATTCCTGGAGATTTAACAGGCCCCTAAAGGTGATAGATGGGTATGGAAGAAAAGCCATATGAGCAGTGCATTGCAAATCAGGCACCTCACAGCCCAAAAGTATATTGAATGTATTTCTCCCATTCCCGAAAATATTTTAGGGGTAGATATGTTATGAGACCTAGAGCTTACCACAAGCAGTGAATCTGGCTTTTGCATAAGCATGGTGAAATCAATTATACAGGGTGCTGCTTGTTCCTCCCCAGTGCACCTGCTCTCACCCAAGAGAGTCACCTGTACCAAACAATATCACCTCCCAGGTGGACATACTGAAATCAATATCAGTGAGACATCACAAAAACTGGAGAGAATGGGAACCACATGACCAACACAGAGCCCATTTAATCGTTCTGTATGGCTGGTGAAAAAACTTGATGGTAGCTGGAGAATGACAGTTGATTATCAAGAATTGAATAAGATTGTTCCTCCTATTTACATAGCAGTGTATAACATTGCAATGCTTCTCAATAATGTACTAGCCCAGATAGGAAAATTTCATTATTAGACTTAGCTAACATGTTTTTCAGTATCCCACTATCTGAAGATAGCCAAGATCAGTTTGCATTTATGTGGGGAGGGTGACAGTGGACTTTCCAGGTTTTTCCCAAGGGTACCTACATAGCCCTACTGTCAGTGATGGAATGGTGGCAGCTGATCTGGCAAAATGAGAAAAGCCACCAAATGTTGCTTTGTTCCACTCTATATTATACTTACTGAAATGGTGGCCCCACCATCACAGTGCCTTTTTTTTTTTTTTTTTAATAGGAGGCACCAGGGATTGAACCCAAGACTTTGTACACGGGAGGCAGTTGCTGAACCACTGAGCTACATCTGTACCCTCCCACACACACAGTGCCTTTTAATGAGTCAAGGATGGGCCATCAACAGTGCCAAGATCCAGGGACCTGGACAGTCTGCAAAATTCCTGGGGGTAGTTTGGTTGGCAACATATGGGCAGTGTTTATAAAGTACAAATGTGTTCAACTCCTCACACTGTTAAGGAACTGCAGCATTTATAGGCTTATTAAATTACTGGATACCCTTTATACCCCATTCAGCTCAAATATTTTGACCATTATACAGATTGATTAAAAAAAAGGTGGGGGGCATTGTAACTGTGAGTTTTTACTCCAAATAAATGCCTTTATAAAAGCCAACAGATTTCTGGTACTTTGCATCAGCACCCCTTTGGCTGACTAATACAGAATTTGGTACCAGGAGTGGGGTCATGCTTTTGTAATTACCAAAAATGCTAGAATGGTTTTATAAATGGGTAAAGAGTATTTTTTGGAGGAATTATTAGATGCTTGATGGAAAAGGCCCAGACTGCTTTGAAGAGACTGTTGGTAGGAATATGTACACTAAAGAGACTTTTGATGAGGCCTTAGAAGGAAGTGATGAAACTATTATTGGGAACTGGAGGAAAGGTGATCTGTGTTTTAAAGTTGCAGAGAACTTAGCAAGATTGACTCCTGATGTTATATGGAAGGCAGAATTTGAAAATTATGAGCTTGGACATTTAGTCAAGGAGATTTCCAAACTAAATGTGGAAAATTCAGCTTGGCTTCTCTCTGGAACTTACAGCAAAATGTTAGAGGAAAGAGATAAGCTGACAGCTGAATTCTTGGGCACAAAGAAACCAGAAACTGATTCCAGAAAATCCATGCCTCTGGAAGTCAAGCCCCCAGATAATAGTGCCCCATTTGAGGACTTAACTAAAATTGGAACTTGTAAGTCAGGATTGAAAATGCAATTATTCAGGAAAGATTTGTGGAAAACCTTACTGTCTGATGGCTTGGACTCCTGCTTCCTGCAGGCTAAACCAAAAAGCTTTTTGAGAGATCTGCATGAACAAAACCACTGTCAGCCCGGACTAAAAGGGACATGAAGGGGAGAGATGGAAGGGAAAATGGTTTTAAGAGGAAAATAATGGAAGCTGAAGTCTGGAATTAAGACATCTCCTTGGGTCAAGAGAGGGACCCCACCCATGTGTATGGAGAGGGTGAGTTTGCCCTGGCATTTGAAGAGGGTAGATGTTCCAGCCTACTGTTCAGGGAAAGTTTTGCTGCCCCAGGCTACAGAGAGGGTAGAGCATATTTCCCAAGGGTTGGGGAGAGTGAGGTAGCCACTCCAGTGCTCTGAGAGGGGTGGGCTTGTTCCCCATAGATTAGGGAAGTCCAGGTCACCACCTCACTGTTCTGAGGAGATTGGACCTGTATGCCAGAGATTAGGGAGAATGTTGCTACCACCTAACTGTACTAAGGGGGTTCAGTCTGTACCCCAGAGATTGGGGAAAGAGTGGCCATCACCCCAATGTTCTTGGAGGGTGAGGTCTGGAGCTTGGTCACCACCCAGATGCTTGATAAGGGTGGAACCAAGAAAATGGCCATTGGACAAGCCTGTGGAAAGGGTGGGTCTCCAAGAGGCCTTGAGGAGAAGACATCATCATCTTAAGAATGACTCTCAGACTTTGAAATCTAATGGAGAATTCCCTGCAGGTTTTTGGAATTGTTGGGGACCAGTGATGCATGTTTCCCTCCCAAATTATCCTTGTGGTAATGCAAATGTTTATCCTATGTCTGTCCCATTGTATATTGGAAGCAGATAAATTGTTTTGTAAGTTTCACAGGTCCACAGCGAGAGGAGACCCTGACCAAGAAAACTGTATTTTTATAAACTGATTGTGATGTGATTTTGTACTTAGCAGTGTTACTGATTTAAGGTTTTTTTTGAATATTGTAATATTTTTTTGGGATTCAGAGGGTGGAATGTGGCAGTTTGAGATTATTTTTGTGAATCCTAAAAAAGAGAGATTATGTTCATATATGAATCTATTCCTCTGGGTGTGATACACTTTGAATACATTAGATACAGCTGATACATTTGATTAAATTACCTGTTGCGATTAGGGTTTTCATTAGACCATGTCAGTAGGGTGTGACTCAGGGTTGATCCCCACCCCCTTGGTAGGCTGATATAAATGGACACTCACTCAAGAAGACACATGGAAAAAGATATGGAAGAGGAGAGAACTTGGTCATTTCGGCCATGTGACAGAAAGGAGAAGGCTCAAACAGCTAAAGCCCCAGAAGAGAAATGAGCCATTTGCCTAACAGTTTGCAGCCGAAGAGAACAGAGCAGGTGAGCAACTGAGAAGGCCCGAGAGACCAGGCAGAGATTGCCTACCATTTTGCTTCAACATGTGGCAACAGACTTTGGTGAGAAAGCAGCCTTGAGTTGGACTGTTTAGGGCCTTATAACTGTAAGCTTTTACCCCAAATAAATACTCTTTATAAAAGCCAACAGAATTCTGGTACTTTGCATCAGCACCCTTTGGCTAATATACTGCTATTGGGACACTGAGGTTGAGCAAGCATTCCAACAAGCAAAAACAGCTATAACACAGATCTAGTCTCCAGGCACTTTAATAGCAAGGCAAGCTTGTGAACTGCATGCTGCCAGCTACCCAGTAGGGTTCAGGTGGGACTGGCAAAAACTAAATGGGAAGTGAGTACCATTCAGGTTCTGGTCCCAACTATGGAAAGGAACAGAACAATGATATAGTCCAGTTGCAAACCTTTATAGCCATGGAGGAGAAAGAATGAAGAAACATCTCCCAGGAAAAAGAACCAGGGTTGCCAGATAGGTAAATCAAGAATGAACTCTACTGCCAGTTGTTTCTATACCTACCCAGTGGGACTGGATAATTCCTATGAATAATTGATTGCTTTGTCTTTCCTATTATCTCCTTTTTAAATGGGAATTTTTATTTTGGTTATCCTTTTGCTTCTGTATCAATTAAACTGGATGAATTGTAGGCAGATAACTTGTCTTTTGGCTTACAGTTCACTGTAACAAGAAAAGCTGGATATGAAAGAGAGGCCTATACATCTCTCAAGCCCCAAGCTATGAATGTGAAGCTACTGGAGTGAAGAAGCAGAGACACCACAGGCTTCCATTTTAGTGAGGGTGGTGGCCACAATATACCACAGTTTCCACGAGTGGTGCAGTAGTGGTATCCAATGAGTCATCATCAATGCTGACAAGGGTGTGATATCTTGTCCTGATCAGCAGGACAAGTTCTGCAGCCTGGTTTTGGACATCATTCCTAGTCTCTAGCCCAGGTTCTCCCACCTTCCTAGATATTCTGTGAGCTATCTAATATCCCATAACAAATACTTTTCCTGGCTAAATTGCTAATTTATAATTTATGATAGAGAAATGTGGCTAGTGTGAGTGTTGGGGTTTGAATCATGTCCTCCACAAATGACATGCTTAGGTCTTAATCAGCATTCTTGTGAGTGTGAACCCATTTGTAAACAGGACCTTTGAAGATGCTATTATTAGGTAAGGCGTGGACTCATTTTTGAATAGGATCTTCGAAGATCCTATTTAGATGAGGCCAAATTGAATCAGGGTCGGCCTTAATCCAAATGACTGGAGATCTTAAAGAAACCAGAAATAGGAGAAGCCAGAGAGAGAGAGAGAGAGAGAGAGATGTCCATGTGACAGAGGCAGAAAGCTAAGCCAAGGAACTCTGAGGACTGTGGTAAACCAGCACTACAATGCTACAGACTTCAGGAGAAAGCATGGTCTGTCAGACATTGATTTTGGGTTTCTAGCCTCCAAAAGTGCAAGACAATACATTTCTGTTCCTTAAGCCAAACCCTTGTGTGGTATTTGTCATAGCAGCCCTGGTAAACTAAGACACTGAGCAACTAGCTTTTTAATTTAATTTAATTTAATTTTAATTAATCTAAATATAAATAACCACATGTGGCTAGTGGCTCACATATTGGGCAGCACAGATCTAGAGGTTCAGAAAAAGGTAAAAATATTTTGAAATGAGATCATAAGGGAAAAATAACGATCTGTTTTATGCTAGCAGGCACTGTGGTAGATACTTTATATACATTATTCTAAATCTTTGCAACACCTCTCCAAGATAGGTATTATTATGTACATTTCACATACAAATTAGGAACAGAAGGCTCAAAGAAATTAAGTATCACACAACTAAGTCAGTGTTTCAAACCATGTCTAACCTGAAGCCCATGCATATTTTCCTCAACCTACAGCAGAAGCTCATATATCTCCTAAAGAATTCATAGAGTAAAAGGGATATGAGGTGAGCTCTGAAGGGCAACTAGACAGGATGCACATGCAGTAGTAAAGTAAGAATAGAAAGGCATAAACAAAAGTTTGGAGGCCAAGAGTAAGAAGACTCAGGTTTGTTGAGTTAATAGGATCCTAAAGGGTCTTGTGGAGTAGAGAAGCCAATCTGCACGTAAGGACCAGATTGTTAAAGACTCTGTCTATTTAAAGGATTTCTTTAGTAGCAGATGGGAATCCTGTGACGGTTTTGGAGGAAGAGTGGTGTCAAGAGAGGTGTTGAAGAGAAATGGTGTAGACAGTGAAGTTAGATTGGAGTGGCCAGATCCAGAACGTAGAGAGAGCAGGTCAGGAGGATATTACATGATTTCAAAGGTGAGTTAATGTGGTCCTGAACTGTCAAGGTGACAATGAGACTGGGAAGGAAGAACAAGAACTGAAAAAAGCTGGGAAGGAAGCATTTGCAGCAGGAATTGCCAACTGATGGTCCTTGGACCACGTCTGGTCAATTGATGTATTTTGTTTGGCCCAAATAATGTTTTAAATATTTTAATTTAGTGGCTAACATTCTCAAATTGAGAGATTTTAAGTAAATATCCAGATTCATAGCTTCTCTTGGGGAAAAATAAATTTGCCAATGCCTGGTCATATTCAGTTTGGCATAAATTACCTTGATCTGCGTAAGCACTATTCTTTTTGGATGGGTAGGCTTTCTTCAGTTTTTCAGAGTCCTTGCTTCTCTCTTTTGCCCTACACTTGACCTACTTCACTAAAGTATGTTACCTTCCTGGACCCTGATTTACAGGAACAATTTGATCACTGAAATGGTTAAAATAAATGGTCTTTTCATTTTATTCTCATTAGGCAAATTTAAATCTTCAGAAATGATACTTGAAAACTAAAATTGATACTACCATTTTATGTTACCTTTTCTTCAATTGTTCAAATAATATCATATATAAATAGCATTAGGTAAAGCTAGCTTCTTCCCAATCAAAAACCATTACAATATGAGATAGAACAAATTTACAGAATGATCTTGTCTGATCAATAATACAGGTTTACTTAATAACAGAAAGAACATTTATAGACCACAGCAGCAATGAGATGCTGCCATTACAACTTTCAAGTGGGTTTTCTTTTGTAAGTTGTTATAAACAAGATGACTCCATAAGGAAGCTTATCCTAATTACTGGTTTTGAATTTAGTGAACTCATTGAGGGATGAGAGCAAACTGGAGTTTAACTAGTCTTTTTTTTTTTTTTTAGAGAAGTTGAGGGTTACAGAACAATTATGCATAAAATACAGGATTCCCAAATACCACCCCACTTTTAACACCCTGCATTAGTGTGGTACATTTGATACAATTGATGAAAGAACATCTTTATAATTGTACTATTAACTATAGCCTATGGTTTAACTAGAGTTAACTGTTTGTGTTAACTGTAGTTCCATGGCTTTTTTTTTTTTTTTTT
>JAQZBX010101652.1:0-11239 GCA_029593785.1 Cabassous unicinctus
CCAGGCTGTATTCTGGACACTCTAATGATGCCTGCCTTCAGGTCCTTGTAGGCATCAAGTGTGTAGGTAGTAAGTGAGATAATCCATGTAAGGTGTCAAGCCAGGGTGGTCATTCAGTAAATGATGGTGGGCACCTCCCTGTTAATCCAAGTTGACGCCTGGGAAAATTGTAAGCATCGCCACTAGGTGGCACCTCAGCTCCTTGCTTTCCCTCTCCTGCCTGGCTCTTGGCTATTTCTGCCTTTCCTGTGTTGTGCTAGGCTGCTTGGGTGGCGTCAGTATCCGGTGCAGGCAAGCGTGTCCATTCATTAGAGCGTTGTGGTCTCGTGGGTCTTAGGAGGAGAGGGACAATGAAGAAGGGGACAGTTGACACTGCCCCTGATTAAACATATACCAAGAATGCTCCAGTATTCCTCACGTGGTGGTTTCTTATTTTGAACCTTGATGACTTGGCTTGTTCTCAGGAGACACAGCTGAAGAACTTACCTTTGAAGTGTCATGATGTCTACAACTTACTCTCAAATGGTTCAAGGAAATATATACAAGAGAGACAGAAAGAGAGACGGAGATAAAATGTTAACAACTGGTGAATCTAGGAGAAGGTTGCAACTTTTCTATAGGTTTGAAATTTTTCAAAATGGAAAGGGGGGAAATTCAGGTTAGAAAATATTACTGCATAATTCTGGCTTTAAGAGAGAGAAGATTTGTGTGCACCAATAGTAACGCGGTTCTATTTGGGTGGTGGAATTATGTGTGATTATTTTCTTTATATCTTCCCTATTTGCAACTTTTCTGCAAAGAAGTATTCATCATTTTGGTGCGTAGATTAAAATGTTCATGAGAAGAAAAGTTGGAAGCATGAGGTTAGGTCAAGGCTGTAGCCAGGCAGTCCCCCGTGGGTCATGGCATGGAGCTTTCCTGTGCTGTCGCTGGATGAGGCTGGGAGAACCTCTTGTTTAATGAGCTGGTTTCCATTTCTATCATTTCTTGTCTAACCACCTCCTTTTACTGGTCAAGAAAGGGTGAGCCTTCTCAGTTTCCCCAAAGGCCACCGGGCCCCGCCCTCCCTGTGGAAACGGGTCAGGGGTCAGTAGCCCCAGCTCTTGGAAATCACCCTTAGGGATCTGACTCAAAGGGACATTTACTTGGACCTGGTCGTAGTATTTGCATCATAGCCCTCATGGCAACTCATGTTTTGAAACAGATCCCAGAGATAGACTGGAAAACACTATGATTCAAAAAAACCTCCTGTTCTACTTGCTCTGCAGTCTGATTTCTGGGGCTTTTCCAAGGACTGCCCCCACCCCTGCAACATTTTATTATGAAAACTTTCAAGTGTACAGCAGCTTTGAAAATTTTTCAGCGAACACCCATATACTCACAACTTAGATCTTATCAACATTTTGCTATGTTTGTTTTATCACTTACCTCCATCTATGTCCCAAAGATTTTAATTCCCATCTTTTTCATGTTTAATTTTTACTTACTCCTTGGTCTAAACAGTTTCCACTGGCCCTAAAACTAGGTGAAACTTGAAGGCAGTGGGTTCATGTAGCAATAGATTTAAAGTTTCAAACTTGCATTTGTCTGTCAAAATTGTTTTCACCAAATCCGCACTGGGACTTCTGACAACAGTCAGAGTGAAATGGAGCCTCCCTTTAGGGCTTTGAGAGGAGGTGAGTTCCCGCCAAATCGGGCCCGGCCCAGCCGCCCGGGTGCCATCTCCATCTGGCTGGACTTCCCGTCTGGTTTAGTGTCTGCCGTCTCTGGCTGAGTCCTACTTCTTTTGGTCACAACAAGGCAGAAATTTCAGGAACAAAGAGTCTCTCCCTTTATTCCCTGTGGAACACAAGGCCAAGCAAGATCCAGGTTCTCCCCACCCACCTCTCAGCCAGAAGTTGGGCTTCTGGAATGACCTGACAGCCCCAGGCCCACAGGGACGTGGCTAGGGGTGGGCAGGCCCCGTGTGGGCACCAGGTGACTGTTTCTCAGCAAAGTTGGAGGGTGAGGAGTGGTATTCTGACCCCTGAGGCAGATATTGTGGGCCTACGTTGTCATCATACCCTAACTTTCCTTTGCCTTTCTTGAGAAGCAAAGGGATGATTCTCTCCCAAAATTATTTCCAGATTCATAGATCCCCAAATACGCCAACAGTCAGGCTGTTTGAATTCCAAGGCTTGGTGCAAGGGTTATGCTGATGTTCCATCTTCCCTCCTGCTTTGTGGATGAAAGCCAGTCTTTCTGGAAGATGCATGCACTTGCCTTGTCAGTACCTGGCTTAAAAATAGACCATAAGCATAGTTTGTTATGCCGCCGCAAGCAGGAAACGCCATGGTTTGCTGCTGGTGGAAGGAGGGTGTCTCGGGCTCCACAGAGGCTTTTTTCCAGGGGGTTCCTGTAAAGCCCACCTGCCAGTCAGTGCGTGGTCTTAGCTGAACAGGCATCCTCTCCTTGCCTTCCTCGGCTGTGGAGCAGGAGCAAAGGGGCCCACTCTGGCAGGTGCGGGCTGCTGCCGCATAGGGTGCCCCCACCAAACTCACATGGCAGCCACCCCAAACCTTCACCACCGCTCACATCTCCCACCACCTCTGCCCTGGCCTCCTGGCTCCCAGAGGACTCCGGTTCCTCGGCTGCTCTCTCACCTGGGCCATCCCCACGCCCCCACCCCCACCCCACCGCCTCCTGACTCCTAGTCAAAGGGACTGCTCAGACCCGAGGCTCATACCTCCTCCTGGATTCGGGGTCCCAGGCCAGCCCCACCCCAGGGCCCCAAGCCCTTGTTTCCTCGGCCCTCTTCTCTCCCATCTGGTTGACACCCTCCTCCCTCCCACTGGCTTGTCCTAGTCCTGGAGTCATGTCGCCATGTTCCTGTGTTAGAAAGCAAGCAAGCACCTTGAGAGCTAACTCCTAGGAGACCCGGGCCACACCCCACTCCTCTGCCCTCTCCCCCCATTTGCTCCCCACCCTACTGCAGACCGACTGCGGGTCCGTCTGACCCCACGCTTCCAACTGAACAGCCTTACTTGGCTCTTTTTGTGATTTTCCCTCATGTTTCTGTGGTAACTTCTTAGAGGTGGGTCTTCAGGGTCACAGGATAGGCATGATTTGATTGGGAGGGTTGTGACCCCGGGTCCCCAGGGACGCTACACGGCTTTGCCCCCCACACTCTCTATGCGGATGCCCGTGGCCTCACCCCTTCCCTCACTGGCGTTGGAATGATGGACGAAAAACTGATAGCTCATTATTGCTTTAATTTGGAAATCAAGGAGGTTGAGCATCTTTTTGTTATGTACAGTGTAAGTTTCTATCTTCTGTGAATTGTCCTGCTTCACTTTCCTATGGGTGTATTCATTTTCTTTCTTTTTTTAAAATTAATTTTCTTTACCAACATTCCATATCCACCAAACATACACTCCCAGTTAATTTTCTTTTGATTTAAGAGTTCTTTGTCCACACGTCGTAACTAAGTTTTCCTCTCTGCCTTTGGATTGGAGTTATTTTGACGGCTTGTTTAGCCAAGCAGAACTTTCAGCCTCCTTCCTTAGGCTTCACTGAGGGGCGATGGCGAGCCTTGGGCTCAGGGAACTAGCTCTGGAACAGGCTGGGGCGGGTGGGGTGGGGGGAAGCGGCAGAATCCCGGCTCTGGCGCCCTCTGGCGGTGTGACTGAGGCAAGGTGGAGCCTCCCACACTTGGGGTCGCCATTTGTCATCCTCACAGGGCCTTGCCTGGCAAACTCAATAGAAGTTAGTCATTGTTTATTAGTAGATCAATGGAGAAGCCCTTCTACACGTCAAAATCATGTTTGAAAACTCGCCCGCGGTTTCTTTGAGCACATTCATGGTTTTGTTTTCCGTCTTCCTTTTAAAACTTGTTCTAGTGCCGTGTATTCAGCTCCCAGCTGGATGCCACTCATTGATTCCAGGTCTTTCTGACCCTTTGACCCAGCAATTTCATTTCCACTTATCATTGCATCATAAATATGATTAACTGTTAACTTTTATTAAGCACCATGCTAAGTATATGCAGAATCTTACTGTTATTATCCTCAACTTCATCCTCGGCAAGGGAGTTGAGGCTTATGGACATCAAGTCCTCCATCCAGCGTCACCAGCTTGTCGGTGAAGAAGCTGGATTTGAGCACAAACAGTTTGAGCCCAAAGCCTGAGCTTCTATACTTCACTCTCCCCTGCCTCTCTCCTGGCCAATCTCCCACCCACATCCCTGCCGGCAGTAGCAAAAACCTGGAAGCCCTGGGTGTCATCAGGAGGGACAAAGAATGAGGCAGATCCATAACTGCTGCCCAGAAGTTATTTCTAGGCAGCAAGGTGCACAGCCATTGCATGCTTCCATATTCGTTATTAACAAACAACAAAAAGACCACATGCATATCTGTGTTTGTGCGTATGTAAAAAAATGTTAACTGAAATAGCAAAAGCTGTTAATTATGGTTGCTTTTGGGAACAGAAAATAAGGATCTGAGGTGGAAGGGAGATTTCCTTTTAATTGCATACCCACTTGTATTAATTTTTTTTTTTTCAGGAGGGACCAGGGATTGAACCCGGGACCTTGTACATGGGAAGCAGGCGCTCAAACCACTGAGTTACACATGCTCCCCGTTTCATTTTTTTTTAAAGCAATGTATAGATGACTTTTTCACGTTAAAAATTGATTTGATGTACTGAGTGCCAGACATGTTTCCACATGTATGTCCCACATACTGAGCCTCAAAACAAATCTGAAGTGACAATCATTATTTTTCCCCCCTAAGCTTTTTCTCGTCATCCCATCCACTCGGGCACCCAGGGCAGAGGCCTGGGTGGCACCCAGCACTCCCCCCCAGCACACCCCTACCAGCTCTTCTGAATGTGCTGGAAGCCCCTTCCAACGGCCAACAGCAGCCATCTCTGGATGCTGAAAGAGGGATGAATCTTGGGCTTCTCTGATTTTTCTGTAGTGAACACGTATTTATTTTTAAATTGTTTTTTTAAAAGGCCCAACCCAAACATGTTACCTTCTGGTGAAGCAGAGCTGTTCTCTCTTCCTTTCCATGCATTTACCTCTTTGCACTTAAATGCATCCTATGGCGAGTGTTTCTTTACTCTTGTCATCCTTCCTAAACCACAGGAGGTGAACTGTTTTCTTCACTTTGGTCTTTCCAACACTTGCGCCTGTGCCTGTCACCAGTAGATGCTCCTGAAATGGAATTGTTGGCATTCTGATGTATTTGACCTTGGTCCATGCCAAGGTCATGCTGGACTTGTAGTTCCTCAGTTAACTATCCCTTCTATTAACGTGCACCTCAGGATTTGGCCTGCCGGGCCTCTCATCCATTCAGTAGAGTGTGAGCAGCGGCTCTGCGCCAGGCTGGGACCCGAGGACACAGGGATGAAGCAAATGTGTTACTTTGGGGTGTCTCGAATCCGCCCTGGACAGCTGGGGGCCACAGGAACTGCGGTACAGAGCAGGTTCCTCTCATGTCTGTCTCGTGTGGCCCGTAGGTTTCTGAACCTGGAGAAGCACGCGGTGCAAGCGGAGGAGCACTGGGCCCGGCTCCGGAGGTACTCCTTGCTTCTCCAAAAGTGAGACTTCCAGTAAGTGACCCAGCCGCCGGCCCCTTCGGGCCCCCTGGGAAGGTTTCGGCCACCAGGCAGCTGCTCCCCAGGATGCCCTGCGTTGAAGGCACACGGTGACGAGGAGCCTCTGTTCCCTCGGCCCAAGGGGCCTGCGTGCGGTCTGGGAGCTCCAGAGCCAGCTGGGGAAAGGTGCCACGTTGGAGGCCCTCAGCAGCTAAGCCTCTTGTCAGAGCCCGTGGGTGGGTAGACTATTGCCCGAATAAACAGCCATGTTGTTTCTGACGCCAGAGACCTTGTGGTTTGTAACCTATGGTTCCCACCTGTTCCAGACGCCAGCAGGGCCCAGCTAATGGCTTCAACCAGGACCACTCGCCTCGTAGGCCTGGGAGAGCTGCTTTCCTCGGACAAGCAAGACACCCCACACCCTGCAGCTATGCTGTGGACTCCCTCTCTCTCCACCCACTTCGTCCTCCCCAGGCTGGTTCATAATCTTTACGGAATCTCTTCGAAGACTCCAAGGCTCAGAGTGGTTGAGTGACTGCCTGAGGTCACACAGGTGTGAGGGGCAGAGCAGGGCGAGGCGGCGAGGCAGGGACCGTGTGCTCCTGCCCTTGCCTACCGGCCTGGGAACCCCAGAGAAGGCCAGGCCTGGGGACACGGGATGGGGCAGAGGGACGCCTGCCTCTTCTGTAGAAACCGCCCTTCGTGGACAGGCCGCAGCCCCTCAGGTATAGCTGCCTGTCTGAGGACACTAAGCGGCTCCTCTGAGAACTGCAGGAGGCTAACCCTGTCCCCAAGAAGGTAGACTGCACGCGGGCGCCACCGGGCCCGGCACCCTCCTAGCGCTGGTTCTGACTGGCTGAATGCCCCGCATGAGGGGTCCCCACCCGGGACGTTCCACCCGGCTCCCCTCCCCACCATGAGGACGAAAACACTGTAGCAGAAGTAACTTAAGAAGTACAATAATTCTAATAATTATTTTTCTCTGGCCCAGGCTCTTCAGATGAGGGAGAAAAACCTAGAAAGATGGTCTTGGCCTGACACTGAAGTGATGGGGAATAACGTTTATGGGGATTGCTGTATTTGACATTTAAGCTTTAAGTGACTTTGTGAAATGTAGATGTCATCCTTATGCCCGCTTGACAGATTGGGAGCTTGAGGCTCAGGTTACACAGTTTGGAACAGGCTGTGCCAAGTACTGGTGGACTTTGTCAACAGCAAGTGTCAGAAACCCAACTCAAATGAATTTTAGCAAAAAGCGGGGTTCGTTGGCTCCTATAGCTTACAAGTCCAGGAGTAATGCTTTAGTGTGGCTGGACGCAGAAGTTGAAACAGCATCAGGGCTCTCTCTCCACCTCTGGGTTCTGACTCCCTTTTCAGGTAGGCCCTCTGCTCTGGGCAAAATGACCACCAGCACTCCTGTACTCTCCCTGGGATGGCAGTCCAGACCTGTGGCACTGCCCACCCTGGGGGGGGAAGCACACCCACCCACACTAAGGACCTACAGGGAAAGATCAGGGTGCTGGGAAGGGAGAAGGTGGGGGCTGACACTGAGCCAGCAAAAACAACCAAGCAGCCTGCCCAGGGAAGGCTGGGAGGGGGAACTCAGCTCTCCCCTCTCCAAAGCCCTGTGCTGCCACCACCAGGTCACCTCCTCATTTGCTGATGGGGGGTGGGGGGTTGTGAGGGGAGGAAGAGGAGTGTTGGTGCCTTCACAGGGAGCCTTGTATTCTGGGTCCCACAAGAGGGACTAGGGAGGAGGCCCCGGGTCTGGGCAAAGTGACCAGGAAGCAGCCGGCTGAGGCCTGCAGGGGATCCCCAGCTGGGAGGCTGGGCTGCCCGGGTGCCATCCTCAGGGCCCAAAGGGGTCCTTGCTCACTGGGTGATAGAGCCCCTCAGAAACACCAAGAACCCGGTTGGCAGGGCTGGGACTAGGGCCCAAACCTTAAGACGGCGCTCACTCTGAGGGAGGTGGGGACAAAGTGGCCTCTGGCCCCACCCTGAGCCAAGGAGGGCCAGCGCCCCACCCCAGCCCTGCTCCACCTGAGGTCTCCAGGTGGGGCTGCTTCAGCCTGCTGCGGCACACCAGTGCCCCTCAGACGCCTGTTAGCAGCACGTGGCCAGAGGGAGCTGGTCCGAGCGAGGCTTGGTCTGAGCTGAGGGGGCTCTTTGGCCTTCCTCCTGGGGCGCCACCCACGCACCCAAAGCCGAGCCGAGCTCTCCAGCCTGCGCCATGTGCTCTTACGGCCACTCATGGTGAGGCAGGTTAGTACAGGGAAACGAGAAGACGAGCCACAACATGGCCGACAGACAGCGTGGCCACAAGGCCCCACCTGGAAACCACTGCTACTAAAATCGAGGCCTGAAGGCCCCGCCGAGACCTTGACCACGAGGTCCCAGTTGGGACTCTTTCTGGGGCCAAGGGGAGGCCCCGGATAATTCCAAACAGGCCTCCCCATTGGACCCGGATAACCCCAAACTAAAGGCCTCACCACTGGCCCCCACCATTGGTGGGATAGCCAGGAACAGCTGGGGCCCCTCCTTAGCATTAGCCAGGGGAAGAGTAATTAATAGCCTAATAAAGGTAGCCGCGCAAGCCAAGTTGCTCTGTGCCTAGAGGAGCCCGCATCAAATCTCGGTGCCTATTTCCGTCCTCTCCCATTTCTCAGCAAGCTCTGTCCTTTCCTCTCATTTCTCAATAAGTTCTTTTTCCTGGCCTAACTAAACCTGCACGTTCCTAAATTCTTTAATGCGACAAAGTCCAGAACCTAGAGGCATCCAACCCTTCCCCGGCTTCAATGGGATGACCATCTCCCTCCTCTGCTTCTAGGTTCAATTTGTGACCTTGGTATGTCCTTGAATAAACTTCTTGCATACAGGACCATCAGCTCAGCTGCCCCTCTTTAAAACACTGGCCATCCCACATCAGCAGCTACACAGCCTTCTGTGTGGAGCCACATGTGGGTCAGCGAGCAGACCTGTGCTTAGCGACCTTATTTTACACCCCCACGCAAGCACACACTGGCCTGCCCGGCTTCCCCAAAGACCTGATTTGTCAACCCCCACCCCCACAGATACATACGAGCTTTGTGACAAATTCCTTGACCTTTTCATGCCTCAGTTTGCTGATCTGTAAAGTAGGTGTAAGCACACACTCACTCACCTCACTCATGGCTCTGCGGCAACAATGACTTGAAATTAGATGGTGAATCCAAAGCCCGAGGCACAGAGCCTGGCACATGGTAGCTGCTCTAGAAACGTTTATTTCTGCTCCACTTGAATTCTGAACAGATCAGATCGTGAAAGCTGCTGTGGCGGGAAAGGAGGGCAGACTGTTGTCCAGCAGTGATCAGAGGGCAGGGTGGGACCGGCAGGCTGGCCCTGGTCGGGGCTCCCCTGTGCCAGTGCCATCAGTCTCACTCCCACCTCCCAGCGGGAGTGGGGCCCAGACCCCTCAGATCAGGGCATCCCACCAGGGCCCCCAGATGAGGTGAGGTGCCACTGGGCACCCTCTGTCAAAACAATTTTATTGTGCTAACATATATACAGCAGAACATTTCCCATTTTCCCCACTTTCAAGTATACGCTTCATTGGCATAAATGACATTCGCAATGCAGTGCTACCCTCACCTCCATCCATCACCAAAACTTTTACATCACGCGGAACGGAACCTCTGCACCTATTAAGCATTGACTGCCCATTCCTCAGCACCCTCTGGAGTTGAGACTTGCTGGTGTTCAGGCGTAGCAGGGGCAGGGTGGCCAGTGGTTAAGCACTCAGGCTCTGGAGTCACATCTGGGTTTGAAGCCCTGCGCAGCTGCCGAACAGCTGTATGGGCACATCAGCTGGCCTCTTTGTTATTCTACTTTCCCATCCTCAAAATGGCCCCAGTAACTGTGGGTTAACTGTGAATCTAGAGCGAGCACATTTCAAGGGCCCACCTACCCCTGGCACCTACCGCCCCCCCCCCCCCCCCCCCCCCCCCCCCCCCCCCCCCCCCGTGAATGGGCACGCAGGGTTTCCTCCGGGTGCAGGATGGGACTGGCCCAGGAAGGGGCCGGGGCGAGGGAGCGGCGGGAGGCGATTCCTTCTATCCCCAGTCCTCAGGCTCCGCTGCTATTAACAGGGACGTGTTAATGAAAATTCACACCCAGGTGCTAATAAACAGTGGGCGGCTCCTGGGCTGGGAGCGGGAGCACAGGCCCTCCGCAGGGGAGGGGGCCGGCCAATGAGCCCCACTTATCTGTGAAAAGACTTGCTAATAACTGTAATTCCCCATCCTAAAACGCAGGGCCTTTGCCATGCAAATAGCTTTTCCAAGCTGGGCTGGCCTCTGGAGCAGACTTCTAGCTCTGCTCCAGTTAGGGTCCTGGGAGGGGAAAGCGAGATGGGGCAGAGGTGCGGGAAAGGAGGGAGTGGTCAGAGAAGGTGTGAGCTCCCGCCCCCCCGCAGGGCTTCAGCTTTTGGATCTCACTCTCAGCAGCCAAATGCTAGCCAGGCTGTGCCTCGCTCAGGCAGAGCGGTGACCCCACCTCTGAATGACCGCACCCCTCCAGCCTGGACCAGGGCACTAGAGATGGTTTCTGAGGTGGTTTAAAAACAAACCCATAGGTGGGGGGAGATATTGGAGCTCTCTGTATAACTTTCCTATTATTTTGGCAACTGTCCTGTGAATTTGAAAGTATTCCAAAATAAAAAGTAAAACAAAACAACCATCAGCAGATGAACAGATAAAATGTGGTATAGCCATATAATGGAGTATTATTCGGCAATAAAAAGAAACGAAGTTGATACATGCTACAGACATGGATAAACCTTGGAAATATTATGTGAAGCCGAAGGAGCCAATCACAAAAGAATAAATTCTGTGTAAACCGAATTATATGAACTGTCCAGAATAGGCAAATCTATAGAGACAGAAAGTAGATTAGTAGCTGCCCAGGACTAGGGGAGTTGACAGGAGACCTAATAGGTAGGGATTACTTTTTGGGGTGATGAAAATATTCTAAAGTAGACAGTGGTGATGGTTGCACAACCCTATGAATATACTAAAACTATTGCATTGTACTCTTCAAAATTGTACAAGTTATGGTATGTGAATTGTATCTCAATAAAGCTCTTATAAAAACAAAAACCAGGCCTGTATTTCAAAGACACTAGAGGGGGCATGGGAAGAACTGGGGGTCCATTTAGGGCCAAGGGCCCCTTGGGCAGAGGCTACACCCCATCTCCCCAGCCCACCTCCCACCCCCAGGCTTGACTGCTCCTCACCAGGTCCCCTGGCAGAGGCCAGACTCTTCCTGGGCCCAGGGCCTCTCTGCCCCCCACCCAGCTTCCCTGGCCTGAAACCAGCCAATGTAGACAGGAGAGCAGCTTAGCCTGGTTCCAGGTCATTTTAAGCTGTTGCTTAAAGCAGCTGGACCCAGGCAGGGCGTCCAGGAGGAGGCAAGCCAGATGAGACCCTCACCCACCCCAGCTAGGCCTCTAGGAGGTCAGTTACATGAACTCAGGCTGGGCCCCTTGATGTTACTTTATGTCCCCAAGCCACTTGGAGGGGCACCAAAGAGAAGGGAGATGGGAAAACCGCAGCGTCCAGGTCAGGATGCACCAGCACAGGGGATTTCAGGATTCAGGACACAATGAAACGACTCCTTGGAGCTAGTG
>JAQZBX010101653.1:0-11235 GCA_029593785.1 Cabassous unicinctus
ATTAAAATGCTTTAAAATGTTTCATTTTTAAGGAGAAAGTTTTCTTCACATTCTGTGAGCTTTTTTATAATGAAATATTTTTAATACTTTGAAGTGACAGCATATAAAGTTTGGTGTTCCTTCATTTATGAGCTGTAAATTTCAGAAGAGTTTCAGCCAACACTTTCCAGTTCATTGGACTCAACTCAGGACAACTAACAAAAGTATAGTGATGGACAACACCCATCCAAAGAAACAGAGAATATCCACACCTGCAAGCAAGACACTTCCATCCATCTGCTGCATGGTATCTAAGGTTCCTCTCAATCAGAAGCAGAATAGGCATCACTATCCCAAAATCCTCAACATAGTGGGATGAACAAACATAAGAGGGGGAATGCAACCTTGGACTAGAGTTATTATTACTCTAATAATGGAAGACCTTGTAATTAAGGCAATGATCACCAGAGGTTCTGAGAGGAAAGAGAAGAAAGTATAGGTGTAAACATTCCTCAAGATTGGGGAATGAACAATGGACTAAAGTAGACTTACTATTATTCTATGTAGATTATTTAATACATAATTTTTTCTGTTTAACAATTGATGGGGAGTAAGAATCCCATTAGTTATGTTGATTATCACATCTTAAAAATTGTGAAGAAAATAAGTTTCCTATTTCTCTTAAGTTATAAGTAGCATGGCAAAACCATAAATTTTCTCCTATATCCAAATCTATTCATTTAAGCATTATAATAAACTTTTTAAAAAATATATAAGAATATAGGGGATTCCTATATGCCCTGCTACCTACATCTCCCACATTTTCCCACATTAACAGCCTCCTTCATTAGTGGAGTACATTTGTTATGATTGATGAAAACATCTTGGATCATTGCCACTAAGCATGAATGATAGCTTATATTGTAGTTTACACCTTCTCCCACAAAGTTTTGTACATTATGGCAAGATATATAAAGGCCCATATCAGTCATTGTAATGTCATTCAGAACATTTCCCAAGTCCCAAAAATGCCCTTGTATTACACCTGTTTTTCCTTCTCCCTGCCCTCAGAACCTCCAGTGGTTACTGCCTACACATCAATGATGTACACTCTTACATTGCTAGAATCACAAGTGTATAGTAGAATACCAATAAGTCTACTTTAGCCCATAGTTCATTCCCCAATCCTGGATTCTGGGATGGTGATGTTTACTCCACCTCTACTTTAAGGGGGCTTAGATCCCATGCGGCAGATGGATGGGACTCTCTTGCTTGCAGTTGTAGTCTCTCTTGGTTCTTGGGATGATCATTGTCCATCATCATCTCCTTGTTAGTTGTCCTGGGTGAGTCCCATGAACTGGAGAGTATGTGTTGCAACTCTGTTGAGATTCAGGGCCAATCTGGCACATGGACAGACCACCTATCAACCTAATATTAATTATACATTCAAATAGAAGGGTCAGAAGATACATGTTTAGGGAAACTACAACTGAGTCCAAATCTGTCACACAGTGGAGCATAAATTCCTTGCCTGGCAAGGCATCAAACTTCTGAGCTACCTGCCCTGACTATAGTGTTTAGATATCTCTAGGGCCTTCAAAGCACAGTATTTGAAGTACCATTTATTTTGGCAGTCAATGAGATCCTACTGAGACATATATAAGTGTAACCTGTGGGATGACCTCCCAACTCACTTTTAAATCTCTTAGCCATATAAACTCATTTGTCTTTACCTTTTCTCCCTTTTGGTTAAGGTCTTTTTCCAGTTCCATTCCTAGTTGGTGCTTGGTATTAAACACTCAGTGCCAGGGTGGCTTATCCCTAAGAGTTATTTCCCAAAACTGGGGGAAGATAATGCATTTATATGTAGTGTTTGGCTTAGAGAGAGGCACCAATTGAACAAAAAGGAGGCTCTCATGAGGTACCTCTTAGGCTAAATACTAGGTTAAGTTTCAATTTCAAGAGTAAAGGTCCTTAAGTACCATCAATATTAATGGCCCATCAATGGATCATCCTCCTTCACTAGTAATTGCCCCTCTATTCAGGAGATTCTTGTTGTTCCAGTAGAGAATGTGGCAGAGCTCCCTAGGATGGAAATTTGACATTCCTTTGGTTATTGTGTGGATCTTCAACCACCATAACAATGTCCCATGAACATTTGAACACATTTTATGTGCCTTGTATGTATGCCCAGGTGAACCTCCTCCCATCTATCATACCTCTTCTAGATTGGCTTTTGGTAAAAAAAATATTTTCATATTTCTAAATCCATGGCAGGAATTGCATTTATAGAAAAAATGAAAATCTAATCCAGACAGCTTCACTGTCTATTTTAAGATATTTGCCTATTTTTTGAATTTGTTAAATGCATTGACTTGAAGTTTCTCATAATACTCCTTGTAATGGTAGCCATGTCTCCTGATTTCTTACTGCTCTTTGAAATTTGCACTTTCATTTTTCCATTGATCAATCTCCAATAGGTTTACTAATTTTAAATAGCATTTTTTTCTTTTTGTTTTATTTGTTTGTAAACTGGTATTTTCCTTCGGGGGTGTTAGAGTGTATTGGATTCAGAGGTTTTACTTTTACTTGATTAAATAATGATTAAGGCTTTGATTGGGCCACATCAGTAGGACTTTGCGTCTGTGTCCATTTTGTGGGCGGGGACTCATAGTGAAACCGCACCGCAGAGAAGGGAGTTGGAGTCTTGAACTGGAGCTGTGTGAAGTAAGCACACAGAGGATCTTGGTCATGAGGAGAGCTAGAAGGCCACAAGCCATTCCCCTAATAGTCTACAGTTGGCATTGTGGAGATAGAGCGGGTGAGCCCAGAGAGAGGCAAGCCCTGGGAGGAGAGGAACCCAGGAAGCTTGAACCTTGGCAGATGTTGGCAGCCACCTTGCTTCCACAGTGGCCATAGACTTTGGTGAGGGAAGTAACTTACACTTTATGGCTTGGTAAATGGAAGCTTCTACCTCAAATAAATATCCTTTATAAAAACCAACCGATTTCTGGTATTTTACATCAGCACCCCTTTGGTTGACTAATACAGTAAATCTTGAAGTTGAGTAAAGTCAGTTCTCTGACTTTGTTTTTCTCCTTCAGTAGAATGTAATCGATTCTGGATCTTCTGCTTTTCCAGATAAACTTTATAATCATTTTGCCTATATGAACAAAATAGCTTATTTGGGTTTAATGGGGACTACATTAAATTTACAGACCAAATTTTGAAGAATTGAAATTTTAATAATATTGACTCCATCTATGAACATGAACTATCTCTTCATGTATTTAGACATTGGATTTATTTCATTAGATTTTGTAATTTTCCTTATATAAAAATTGTACTTTTTTAAGAATTGTACATAAATATTTCATATATTTGGAGCTAATGTAAATGGTGTTGTTTTTTCAATTAAAATTCTACTTGTTCATTGCTGGTATATAGGCAAATCATTAACCTGAATAAAACCTTGCTATAAATGCTTATTGGTTCCAGGACGATTTCATTTTTTGATTTTATGGTATATTTTACAATAATAATCATATTATCTGTAAACAAAGACAGTTTATTATTTCTTCCCAATTGCTGTACCATTAATTTAATTTTCTTCTATTATTTCACTGGCTAAAATTTCCTGTATGATTTTGAATAGGTACAGAAAGAGGGGACATCTTTATCTTGTTCCTGACCTTAGAGAAAAAGCAAGTCGCTACTCACATTAAATGATGTTGACTGTAGGGTATTTGTCAATGTTCTCTTTTTAAAACATACTTTTTCATTTTTTTAAAATGATACTTAGATTACATTTATGTAACATAAAAAACAGGGATTCCCATATGCCCCAATCCCTACCCCTCTGATGTTTTCCCACGTTAATAACATCCTTCTTTAGTGTGGTACATTTGCTTAAATTGATGAACACATTTTGGACCATTGCCACTAATTATGGATTATAGTTTACATTGTAGTTTTCACTCTCTCTTGCACTATTTTGTAAGTTATGACCAGATATATAATGGCCTTTATCTGTCTTTGCAGATTCATTGAAGACAATTCCCAAGTCCCAAAAATGCCCTCACATTACACCTGTTTTTCCCTCTCCCTCCCATCAAAACCTCCAGTGGCCACTGCCTCCACATCAATGATATAAGTTCCTCCATTGCTATACTATAGTAGAATGCTAGTAATTCTTCTCTAGTCCATCATTCATCCACAATCCCGAGGATCCTGGGATGGTGATGACTACTCCACCCCTAATTGAGAATGGGCTTAGATACCATGGGAAAGATGGATGGAATTATGGTCCTTGCAATTGGAGACTCTCTCTGTTCCTTGGAATGGTCATTGTCTACCCTCATCTCTTGTCAGTTTTCCTGGGTTATTCCAATAACCTGGAAAGTAGGTGTTGCAACTCTATTGATATTCAGGGCCCAGCTATCACATGGGAAGCCCAAAGATTTAAGTCTCCTGCCCCTACACCTATCAACCCTAGCACTAATGAGAGGCAAAAATAGGAGGGGCATAAGAGCCATGTGTAGAGAGATTACAACTAAGTCAAACTCTGTTACTCTGAGGAGCATAAATTCCAAAGTAGGGCCCAATGGCAGGGCACCAAACTCCTGAGCTGTCTGCCTTGCCTATAGTGTCTGGATAACTCCAGCCCTCTCAAGAGCCCCACTAATTGAGGTAGTATTTACTTTGGCAGTCAATGAGATCCTGCTGAGAAATGCATAAGCATATCCTCTGGCATGGTCGCCCAACTCACTTTGAAGTCTCTTAGCTATATAAACTCATTTGACTTTACATTTTCCCCCTTCTGGTCAAGGTCTTTTTCCAGTTGCATTGCTAGTTGGTGCTTGGTAGTAATCACTTCGTGCCAGGGAGGCTCATCCCCAGGATTCATGTCCCAGGCTAGGGGGAAGGTAATACATTTATATGATGAATTCAACTTAGTGAGAGGCCTAATTTGACCAACAAGTAAGCTCGCAGGAGGTACCTCTTAGACACCCTAAATACTAGGCTAAGTTTCAATTTCTAAGGTAAAGGTTCATAAGTACAGTCATGTATAGCAAGGGCTTGTCAATGGACCATCCTTCTTCACTAGTCACTGCCCCTGTACTTATGGGATTCTTGCTGTTACATTAGACAATGTAGCAGAGCTTCTGAGGATGGGAATTCTATATTCTTTCAGATTTTGTGTAGATCTTCACCACCATGACAATGCCCCATGAACACTTGACCACATTAGTATAGCTTATAGGTATACCATAGGTGAACCTTCTCCCATGCATCTCCCATTACTGACACCCCACACCAGTGGTTTTCCCCTTCCATAGTTGTAACACTTCTGGGATCCAAACTTCTTCAAAAATGAAACCAACAAAATGAACAAAAACAATTAGTAAGAAAATGAAATAATAATGATAGTTAAAAAAAAATTAAAGTTTAAAAATTAGAATATAATAAAAATAATGAAAAAATATTTAAAAACTTTTTTGACATTATGTCTTTCATCACTGTAAGAACTGTTGTCTGTATGTAAAGTGACATTTTCTTCCATTTATTCCCGTGTCTTACTTTTTTCATTTTGTCTTCAAAGAAGCTTAAGGTTACAGAAAAGTCACAAACAGAATATAGGAGATTCCCACATACCCAACATGCTCCCCCTTTTCCCATTTCCCCTATTAATAACATTTTATATGTGGATGGTACATTTCTTACAATTGATGTACAAATATTGAAGCATTGTTAATAACCATGATCAATGATTTACATTATGGTTTACATTTTGGACCATACACTTTTATAAATTTTGATGAAATTGAACATGGCCTGTATCCATCATTGCAAGATTTAGAAGTACATTCCCATTGCCCTCAAAATGCACCATGTTACATCTATTCTATTTCTCCTTCCCCCTCCTCTCAGGACCTTTGGAATCCACCAAGCTTCACTCCTTGAAGAACAAAATTTATGGTTACAGGCAACAAATTGAGGCTTGTCATACTGGCCTGTCCTCCCCTATTAAGCACTGCCTATTTTCTCAAGAGACTCCTGCCCCTCTATTTGAGAACATAGAAGTACTCACCAGGATGGGAATCCAACACCTTCCCGCTCATTTTGTGGCTCTCCACCCACTAATACAACCCATTATGACAAGATGAATGCTCACACACTCCCCAGAGGTCTGCTCCAGGTGGCCCTGTCCTGCATGTCTCCACATACAACACCCTAAACCAGTAATCCCTTCTACCATATTTGCCAAAAGAACATTCCCAATGTTGTAGTTTCATCCAAATACAGGCAAATCCCTGCTACTTCCCCTACCGTCCCCTCAGTTCCATGGACAATGCAACCCACCCTCCCTCATCCCGATCCAGTACCACCCAAGTCAATAACATCACTACACCACTGTCATGCCCCTCCATTGCATAACTACACCCTTCCATCACAGCTTTCTTCTCCCTTTCTGTTTTCGGTAAACCTATCTTATAGACTCTAGGTCTGTGAGTCTGTTCATTTTGCTTATTTCCTATCAGTGAGGTCAAGTAATATTTGTCCTTCAGCTCCTGGCTTGTTACTCTAAACATAAGGTCTTCAAGATTTGTCCATGTAATCCCATATGTTAACACTGTATTTCTTCTTATAGCTGAGTAACATATCAGTATATTTATAAATAACACAATTCATTTTTTCATTCTTCTGTTGATAGACATTTGTGTTGTTTCCAACTTTTGACAATGGTGTATAATGCTGCTATGAACATTGGTGTGCATATATCTGTTCCTGTCCCTGCTTTCAAATCTTTGGGCTATATACCCAACAGTGGGATTGCTGGATCATATGGCAGTTCTATAGTTACCTTCCTGAGGAACCACCAAACTGTCCTCCACAATGGCTGTACCATTCTATATTCCCAGCAGCAGTGGATAAGTATTCCCATTCCCCATATGCTTTCTGACACTTGTACTCCTCTGTTTTTTAAATAGCTGCCAATCTAAGGGGTGTAAGATGATATCTTACATATCTCATTGTAGTTTTGATTTGTATTTCCCTAATAGTTTGGGATGTTGAGCATCTTTTCATGTGCTTTTTTAGCCATTTGTGTGGTTTTTTTTAGAAGTATCTATTCAAATCACTTGCCCATTTTTTAAATGGGTTGTTTGACTTTATTTTCAAGGCATGGGATTTCTTTATATATTCTGGATATTAGGCTCCTGTCAGACACGTGGTTACCAAATATCTTCTCCCAGTGAGTATGCTGCCTTTTCACTTTCTGGACAAACACGTTTGGGGTGCAAAAAATTTTAATTTTGAATAGGTCCCATTTATCTATTTTTTCTTTCATTGCTCATGCTTTGGGTGTAAAGTTTATGAAACCATTTCTTAATATAAGATCCTGTATTGATTCTCCACATTATCTTCCAAGAGCTTTATGGTCAAGGGTCTTGTATTTAGATCTTTGATCCATCTTGAGTTAATGTTTGTGAGATGGTGTTCCTCTCTCATTCTTTTGAATATGAATATCTAGTTCTCCAAGCACCATTTGTTGAAGAGGCCTTTCTCTCCCAGTTGAGTAGGCTTGGTGGCTTTGTCAAATATCAGATGACTTTATTGTGAGATTCTATATCAGTACTCTCATTTTTTTTCTATTGGTCAGTATGTCTATCCTTGTTCCAATACTATGCAGTTTTGACAACTGTAGATTTGTAGGATATTTTAAAGTCAAATAGTGAGAATCTTCCTATTTTCTTTTTCTTTTTCAATATGTCTTTGACTATTCAGGGCCTCTTGCCCTTCCAAATAAATTTCACATTTAGCTTTTCTAAATCATTAAAAAATATTCTGCTAATTTTTAACAGATTGCATTAAATCTACAATCATTTTGAGTAGGATAGATATCTTAAAGATGTTTATTCTTCCTACCCATGAACAGGGAATATTCTTCCATTTTTAGGTCTTTTTTTATTTTCTTTAACCATGCTGTGTACTTTTCTGCATATAAGTTACTTACAACTTTAGTTAAACTTATTCCCAGGTATTTGATTCTTTTAGTTACTATTGTAAATGGGATTTTTTTCTTGATTTCCTCCTCAGATTGCTTGTACAGAAATGTTACTGATGTTTCCATATTGATCTTATATTTTGCCACTTTACTGATCTAATTTATAAGCTCTAGAAGTTTTGTTGTACATTTCTCAGGACTTTCTATGTATAAGATCATGCAAGTAGGGACATTTTTATTTCTTTCTTTCTAATTTGGATGTGTTTTATATCTTTTTCTGTCTAAGTGCTCGAGCAAGTACTTCCAACACAGTGTTAAACAAGAGCTGTGAAAGTGGGCACTCTTGTCTTGTTCCAGATCTTAGAAGGAAAGCATTTATGATTTTACCATTGAATATGATGTTAGCTGAGGGTTTTGCATATATACCCTTTTTCAAGTTAAGGAAGTTTCCTTCTATTCCTATCTTTTGAAGTGTTACTATCAGGAAAGGGTGGTGTATTTTGTCAAATGATTTTTCTGCATCTATAGACATGATCATGTGATATTTTTCTTTTGATCTGTTTATTACATTTATTGATTTTCTTTTATTGAACCATCCTTGCATACCAGGGATGAAACCCACTTTGTTATGGTGTATAGTTTGTTTGATGTGTTGATGAATACAATTAGCACATATTTTAATGAGGATTTTAGTTTCTTGGTTTATTAGAGAGATTGCTCTGTAATTTTCCTTTCATAGGCATCTTTATTTAGCCTTGTTATTAGGGTGATTTTGGCATCATAGAATGAGTTAGGCAAATTACCCTCCACTTATATTTTTTTGGAAGAGTTTAAGCACGATTGGTGTTAGTTCCTTCTGGAATGTTTGTTAGAATTCACCTGTGAAGTCATCTGGTCCTGGGCTCTTTTTCTTGGGAGGTTTTTGATGATTAATTAAATTTCAATAATTTTCATTTGTCTGTTGTGTACATCAGTTTCCTCTTTCATCACTCTAGGCTGCTCATGTGTTTCTAGGAATTTGTCCATTTCCTCTAAATTATCAATCTTGTTGGCATACAGTTTTTCAAAGTATTCTCTTATCACACTCTTTATTTCTGTGGGTCAGTGGTGATATCCCCCTCCTCATTCCTTACTTTATGTATTTGCATCGTCTCTCTTTTTTTCTTTGTTAGTCTACCTAAGGGCTTTTCAATTTTATCTATCTTCTTGAAGAATCAGGTTTTGGTTCTGTTTATTTTTTCTAGTGCTTTCTTGTTTTCAGTTTCATTTAGCTCTGCTCTAATCTTTGTTATTTCCTTCTTTCTACTTGCTTTGGAGTTAGTTTGTTGTTCTTTTTCTAATTCCTCCAGGTGTGCAGTTACGTCTTTTATTTTAGCTATTTCTTCTTTTTTAATGTATGCACTTATGGCTATGAATTTCCCTCACAGTACTTCTTTTGCTGAATCCCATAAGTTTTGATTTGTTGTGCTGTCAATTTCATTTGTTTCAACGTAGTTACTGATTTCTCTTTAAACTTCTTCCTTGACCTGCTGATTGTCTAAGCGTGTGTTGTTTACCTTCCATATTTTTTATCTTTATCTGCTTCTCTGCCCCTTATTCATTTCCAGCTTCATTCCATTGTGGTCTGAGAAATTACTTTGTATAATTTAAATCTTTCTGAATTTATTGATAGTTGTTCTGTGGCCCAGCATGTGGTCTATCCTGGAAAATGATCCACATGTACTCGAGAAGAATGAATATCCCACTGTATTTGGGTGTAGTGTTCTGTATATATCTATTAGATACAGATCCTGTAATATATTATTTAAGGTCTTTGTTTCTGTATTGATCCTCCATTGAGATGTTCTATGTAATGGTGATAATGTTGTATTAAAGCCCCCCATTATAATTGCAGAGGCATTTATTTTTCCACTTGGTTTTTCCAGTGTCTACCTCATGTATTTTGAGGCACCCTGGTTAGGTGCATAATTATTTTTTATTGTTCTATCTTCTTGATAGATTACCCCTTGTATTAATATGTAGTTTTCTTCTTTGTCTTTTATAATAGTTTTTCTTTCAAAGTCTATTTTTTCTGATATTAGTATAGCTACTCCCACTTATTTCTGATTATTGTTTGCATGTAAAATTTTTTCTAATCATTCACTTTCAGCCTCCTTATGTCCGTTGTTCTCAGGTAAGTTCTTGTAGACATCATATAGATTCGAAATATTTCCTTATCTACTCTGACAATCTGTGTCTCTTGATTTGAGGATTTAATCCATTCACATTCCAAGGTATTATTATCAAGGACTTACTTACATTAGCCATAATTTTTTTATGTCTATGTATGCCATATGTTGTTTTTATTTCTCTTTTTATCTTCTTATTCTTACACTTTCATCCACCTCTCTTTTTCCTGTTTTTTCCTTTCAACTTGCAGAACTCCTATTAGTATTTCTTGAAGGGCAGGTTTCTTAATGACAAGCACTCTTAAATGCATTTTATATGCATATATTTAAAACTCTCTTTCATTTTTCCATGCCAGCTTTCCAGGATAGAGAATTCTTGGCTGGAAATTTTTTCTTTTACCTCCTTAACTATGTTATACCACTACCTTCTTACCTCCATGGTTTCATCTTATCAAGCTTCCCTTGTATTTAATGGATCTCTTTTATTTTGCTGCTTTCAATATTCTCTCTTTGTCTTGAGCATTGGACAATTTGATAAGTATGTATCTTGGAGTAGCACTGTTAAGATTTATACAGTTTGGGTTCTGCTGTGCTTCCTGGACATGTACATCTGTTTCCCTCAATAGCATTGGGAAATTTTCTACCATTATTTTCTCAAACAATCCTTCTGCTGCCTTTCTGTTTTCTTCTCCCTTTAGGATGCATATAATATTTATGCATGTGCATTCCATGTTGTCATTCAAATTCTTAAGTCCCTGCTTGATTTTTTCCTATCTTTTAATGTATCTGTTCTATTTCCACCTGGTTTCTGGTGTACTGTCTTCCACATCACTGATACTTTCCTGGGCCTATTCAAATCTGCTGTTATGTGCTTCCAGTGTATTTTTGTTCTGGTATTGTGCCGTTCATCAACATCATATCAATTATCTTTGTAGATAATTTTATAAATTCTTCTATATGTTGTCCCAGTGTCCTCTTAATATCCTTAATCTCTTCCTTCATTTCATTATGATGGCTTATGATATTTGTTTGGATATCTCTGATTAATTGTTTCATGTTCTGCATCTCCTCTTGTTTTTT
>JAQZBX010101654.1:0-11315 GCA_029593785.1 Cabassous unicinctus
CGAGGACAGAGACAGCCAAATACCAGAGCAGCTGAGCCCACCATCCTGCATGTTCGGGACGCCACCCTCCCCTTCCCCCAGCCTTTCCTTGGCCAAGGCCCCTTTGTCCAGCTGGGCCAGCTCCCTGCCCCATTCCTCCTCCCTCTCTCAGAGAGGTGTCAGAAGCAGGACATCAAATGTCATACTTAAGTCTCACCTTGATGCAAATCACACCCACCCAGGAAGCTGCTCCCCAGCCCTCGTGCTTCCAGGGACCCCCCAGGGCAGGATGGGCCAGTTGCCCCCTCCCCTTCCCAGGTTGTTGATGTCATGCCATGATACTGAACTCTTGGCCTAGGAGGGCACAAGGACAGCCCTGTTCAACTCTGCTATGACAATCTTGGTGTCATAAATGAGGAAGCATTTACCCTCAGATGGAGCAGCCACCTTCTAGCCCCATCCCCTTTGCCCTTAGTCAAGATGGTCCATAGGTATGTGTTTGGGGCTGCAGTGAATGATCTAAAATCTGAGGTGGAAAGAGAGTAGTGGGGACACTCCCCGAGCCTACATGAGTCACCTAATGGGTAGAGAATGGGGTTGCTTTCCCCCACACCTCCCTCCCAAGCCCACCTAACCCTGGACTCAGATTGGAACAAGTAAAGGTTGCAGAAATGACTTAGTTTAGCAACTATTTACTGCACAGGGACTCTCAGGCTTCCAGCTGTCTGTGAAGTAATTCCAGATTTCAGTAGGTTTCAGGGAGACAGACATATCCCCAGGTAATGACAGAGCGGCCAGGCTGAGGTGGGGGAAGCACAGGCCACAACAATCAGGGCTGGAAGGGGGAAACATGGGGGCTGTGGGGGTCCAGAAGGAGGTCCCTGACCCAGCCTGGGGGTAGGGTAGGCTTCCTGGAGGAGAGGATGTGTGTACTGAGACCTGAAGGATGAGTTCATGGGGCAAAGAGAAGAGCAGGTGTCAAGGTGTATAAAGGCCTCAGGATCAAAGAATGGGTCTGACCTTTCCAGGAAAATGTAAGAACTGGTTGGAACTGGAGTTCAGGGGGCCTCATGAAACTGCAGAAGTTGGCAGGGACCAGATTACAGAAGGCTGCTCTGAGGAGTTGATTGGGAGCACTGGGGAACCATGGAGAGTTATAGGCAGGCAAGAACAGTCGGTTTGGCTTTAGGAAGAGCTCCATTGCTGTTCTGTGGATATGGACCAGCAAGGGAAACAGGCCAGGAAGCCAGGGCTGGACTAAGGTGGGGCAGGGAGCAGAGCAGATAGAGGCAACATCGAGAGGTAGTGGTGATAAGGGGAGGGCTGTGTGTTTTTATTTCACCAGTGGGGAGGAGGGGAGGGCAGTGGAGAGATGGCAGGTGAAGAAAAGTGAAGGAGTCCAGGTTAACGCAAGTTTGGGGCTCCCTGAGGGCTCAACACATTTTCCCAGCCTCTGAATGAACTGCACTGATGGGACAGCGGGGCTGTCACTGAAATTGGGGCAGCGAAGGAGTAGGTTTGGGCCTCCCCTCCCCCTGCTGGCGAAATAAAAACAGCCCCCCATCACCACCACCTCTCAATGCTGCCTCTCTTTGCTCTCCCCCCTGTCCCACCTTAGTCCGGCCCTGGCCTCCCAGCCTCAGTCTCCCTTGCTGGGCCCCCTCAGACGTGCTGGGGACAGCTGGAGGCAGATGTGAGCATCACCAGCACTGAGAACTGAGGCTCTAGGGGCAGGAGGGTGGTGGATAAGAGGGAGGAGAACCCCAGGCCCCAGCCAGAGAACTCTGATAGTAAAGAAAGGTTTGGGGATCCTGGAGAGCGGATATGGCTCAGTGGTTGAGCACCTGCTTCCCAAGTACGAGGTCCCGGGTTCAATACCCGGTACCTCCTAAAATAAATATCCTGTCTAGGTACATTTATGGTTTTTGTTTTCTTTTTTAAGTTATTTCTTCTCTGCCTTGTTTGAGCTCGCTGTCTGCTCTCTGTGTCTGCTGTGCGCGCTCTCTGTCTGCTCGTCTTTTTAGGAGGCACCGGAAACCAAACCAGGGACCTCCATGTGGGAGGGAGGGCCCAATCGCTTGAACCAACTCTGTTCCCTGCTTGTTGTGTCACCTCGTTAGTCAGATCACGCCAGCCTGTTGCACCAGCCTCGCAGCCTTGCTTGTCTTCTTTAGGAGGCACTGGGAACCAAACCCAGGACCTCCCGTGTGATAGGCGGGTGCCCAACTGCTTGAGCCACATCTGCTTCCCACATTTATCTAATTTAATCCTAAAAACAAAAATTGTTTTTCCAGTGATCCGAAAAATAAATGAACACAGGTGGGTTAAAAAAAAAAAGTGTGGGGAAGAGAGGCAATCAAAGGTGCCTGGGAAAAGAAGTGGCAGATTAGGATGAGGGGAGAAGGGACAGGGCGTTTCCAGCCATGGAAGGGTGAGGTGGGGGTTTCAGGTGAGGTGGGGGCAGGACGGAACCTGTGGCTTTAGCCTCCAGGAGTTGGTGAGAGACTGAACCACTGCCGAGGCAAAAGAGTAAGTGGTGGCAGAGTAGAGACGGCTGTGAAGGGGGTGGGTAGATGCTGCTGGATGAAAGAAAGATGATTGCGTTGAGGTTCTCCCTTGGAGGGTGAAGGGGCACCGAGAATGGAGAGTTTGGAGGCGGTGGAGGTCGTGGTGGTAAAGCACCCATGTCACACCCAGCTCTGCCTTTTAAAAGCTGTAACCCTGGCAAAGAAATGGGGATTTGTTCCCCCAACCAACATTTACCAGGTACCAGTACATACCAGCCATGTTCTAGGCACTGAAGAAAGAACCCTGAACAAATAGTCCCTACTTTGTAGGATTGTGGGAGATCAAGTGGGCTAATGAAAAACACTTAGGACCATGCCTGGCACTGAATAAAAACACACTCAAGGCGAGCTGGTTTTATTATTCTCATGCAGAACATGGGTGTGCTTTTGACCAGGAGCCCCAAGCAGCCCTCTTGCCCGGCCTGGAGTCCTAAGGACAGACTTCACTATGAGCTGCTGGCTCCTCCCCACCCAAACACCACCACCACCTAAGGTGGGGACTGCCTTCGGCCAGCTGAGACGGCGAGGCCAAGGGGCTGCTTCGCCAGGAGTGGTGGTGGACCCCTTATGGATGGGAAAGGGGAGTGGCTAGGATCCCTCCAAGGTTAGGGAGTCAGGCTGCAGACCAGTGGAGCTAGGACTCTTGGTTGTTCACATGTTTTGGTGGCTGTCCCCAGGGGTCCTGTGAGCCCTGCCTCCACCTGGCTGTGGTGGAGGCAGTGACGGCTTAAAGGCAGTGGTCCCTCTAATAGTAGAGTTCCTGGTCCCACCAGCCTAGGAGAGAGGAGAAAAGAAAATCAGTGCTGGGGAGTTGCAGGTCAAGGGGTTGGGGGCCCAGGGTGCAGATGTGGAAAGTCAAGGTTAGGGCTCAGACCAGAGGCTCAGATGTTACAGACCAGTGGCCGTCTGATCTGGAGGGTCAAGGGCTTGGAGGTGAGATGTTAAGGATGAAAGGTTGGGGCAGCTGCTCTGAGAGGGTTTCATCCCCCACCCCAAGGCCCCCAGTTCCCATCCTTACTCCCTGGGCAACAGCGAACTCCAAGTTTCCGCAGCTCATCATAGACGAAGATGAGGACACCAAAGGGCAGGGGGACTAGCCACCACTGGTACCTGAAGGCAACAGGCAGGATGGCACGGTGAAGATGCCCTCAGGTCTGTGTCCCATGCCCCCACCCCCTGCCTGTGCCTCACCGCCCCTCACCGAATGGGCATGAAGTTGAAGATGTTGGGCATCCCAGGGCAGTAGCACAGGAAGCAGCCGATGCAGACCTGGAATACGATGGCAATCACCAGGATCTTGTTCCTGCCAGTGGGGTGGGATGGGGTAGGCTCAGACTGGGGGGCCTGGGATGGAGATAGGCCATCAGAAGTGGGGGACCAAGTGAAAAGGTGCTGGGTCAAAGTAGGTCGGATGCCCTCAGGGCAGGAGAATGTCCTTTGCCCCTTTAGTTGGAACAGGGAGGGGGTCAGCTGAGGGTCGGGGCAGGAGAGCTATTCCCCAGTCGATAGGGAAGGGTTTCTGATGGTGAACCAGCTTCAGACAGCCCTGGTCAGGGTCTGATGAGTTTGGGACCATGGGTTGGCGGGCAGGGCAAGGCCCAGGGCCGACTGGGGACACCTGAAGAAGCCCTGCTGGAAGGCAGAGAGGCGGCGTGTCTTGCGGATGAGGACGTCTGCGATCTGGCACATCTCGATGCTGATGAAGAACACGGTGTAGCAGGTGTACTGCTGGTACAGGCGTTGCCCGAACGTCTGTGGGGCCAGGAAGGGACAAAAGCCACCTGAGCCTAGGCTGGGGACCTCTGCAGCCAGTGGGGTGCCCGGGGCCTTGGGCCATGACCCCTAAGTATGCTCTTTCCCTCACACCAGAGGTCAGAGGTAGGGAGTGGGAGTGGGGGACACAGAATCTCTAAGGTCTGTGGGAATCCAGAGCGTGAGAGAGAACCTCAGTCTAGCAGATCTTAGAGAAGGGTAGGCAGGTAGGCTAGCTTGCTTTCACACTGAAAGGAGGAATGTAGAATTTCCAGGGCACTTGAAAGGAGGGACCTGAGAAAGGGGAATTGGAATCTGGAGGCAGAATTTGCACAGTCCAGTGACTCCAGGGACCAGGCAGATGGCAAAAAATTAGTCAGAATGCATCAGAATCCCCTGAAGCGCTCGCTAAAACACGGACTCCAAGGCTGCACCCCCAGAGTTTCTGACCCCAGAGGTCTAGGGTGGGACCAGAGAATTTGCATTTGGTGCAAGTTCTCAGGCGATGCTGACTCTGCTGGTCTGGGGAGCACACTGCAAACCCACTGTGGTAGACATTAGTATTCTCCCCACTTTATAGATGAGAAAACTGAGGCACAGAGAGGGAAAGCAACTTTCCCAGGGTCACACAGCTTTAAGGGGCAATGCCAGGCCATACGAATCCCTGGCAGTCGGGCTCCGAGGTCTGCACTGTTAGCCACTACAGTACGTGTTTAACGGGAACATCCTGGTGTGTAACTGTACAAGACAAACAAATCCCATCTGCTGCCCAGATGGAGGCTCTCCAGGCTCCAAACCTTCAATAAAGTCTGCCCCACACACAATACTCTGTGGGGGTGATGCTCTAGGGAAGATAATCAAATAGGGGCTCAGCCCCATGTCGCAGGCGATGTGTTACTGTCAGTGCCGGGAGAGGACCCGCTTGCAGCTAGGGTTGTCAGAAGCAGGAGGCTGGAGGTAGAGCAGGCAGAGTGCAAGGCCCCTCTCATGGCAGAGAGTCTTGGAGGAGTGAGCATGGGCCACACACAATGTAGGTGGCATCAGGATGGAGGGAGTCCTGGCACCGGGTGGGGCAGGGGCTCACCCACTCCTGGCCGTAGCTGTCCTGCAGGTCTTGTAGGTGGTGGTCCTCCCACTGCGGCCGCAGCCCCACACACAGAAGTGGGAACCAGCCCTCCTGGGCCATGGCCGTGAAGTAGTCGGTGAAGCCGGCAAATGATTGGATGGCACCTGGGGGGATGGTGAACACAGGGAGGGCGAGGACACAGAGGTGGGGACACAGAGAGAGAGAAAGGGACATGGAAGGACAGGGACACAGGGAAACACAGAGGCTCAGGGACACAGAGAGAGTGATGTGGACACACATAGAAGAGACAGAGACCAGGACCCCAAGACAGGTTGACAGAAGCACAGAGAGACAGAGTTGGGGACAAAGAAACAGACAGCCAGTCAGACAGAGATGTACCCAGAGAACCCCAAAAGAAAGAGGCAAAGTCATGGAGAATGAGGCCAGAGTGGGACACAGGGGGACAGGAGAGACCATCACAGGCAGACAGGGTCACAAGGAATGGCAGAGACCAAGTTCCAGACAAGTCAGAGTCCATTTCAGAGACCCCAGGCAGGCGAGTGGCCCCACGGCACTCACCGATCTGGAAGTAGGAGTAGGCGGCCAGGGGCTCGTTAACCAATCGGTCACGCTTTGGGTTCCGTGGACGCAGGTGCATGATGTCACTCTCGGCCTTCTCGTAGGCCAAGGACACGGATGGGAACTGGCCAGGGGCGGAAGGAGCCGGACTGAGGGTTTACCTGGAGCCCTGTCCCCTTCGCCCTGGAGCCCCCCGGTGGGCAAGGGGAGGACTGTGGTCAGGAGGCAGGACCTGCAGCCACCGTAGGACCATGCCCTCCTGGACAGCCTATGTTCGGGCTGGCCCCTGTCAGAAGTGTCAGCATGTCCAGGTCACATCTGTGTCCCCATCTGTCCTGGTGTCCACATTCATCAGAAGCTCCACCTTTGTCTCTGTGTGCCTCTCTCAGCCTCTGTGTTTTTGTCTCTGGGGCACTCCAGTCTCGGCCTCTCTGTTTCCCTGTAACTCTCTCTCTGTCTCTTATTCTCTCTGTTTCTTCCTTCCTGCCTCCAGCTTCTTTCTCTGTGCCTGTGTCTCTGCCACTGTGTGTGTCTGTGTCCATGTCTGTACAACTTTTTTTTCTGCTCTCGATGTCTCTGCGTCCATGTGTCCCCACCTCACCCCCAGGTCCACTTATGACCACAGAGTGGCAGCAGAGCATACTGATCAAGAAAGCAGCCTCTGGCACCTGCCTGCCTGGGCTCAGCCCAGCTGTCTTCTCCAGGCCACTTCCTAGCTCTGCGCCCTGGGGCAAGTCACTCAGCCTGTCTATGCCTCAATTAGGTCATCGTCAAGCGGGGATGATGATAAAATCCATCTCATAGCGTGGTCATGAGGACAAAAGAATATGTTCCTGACCCACTGGAAGCACCATTTTTTATAATTTTTCCTTGAGGTTGTTTTTTGGAGATACAGGGATTGAACCCAGGATCTCATACATCGGAAGCACCATTTATGTGTTGTTGAAAAATCTGTCAACGTGGCCATGCCTCTGGCTGCATTCCCGGCTGTCTCTGTGGCACTTTTCTATCTGCCTTGGGGTCTGAGGGTTCTTATCTGTCCATGTCTATTTAGGGATGTCTGTCTGTGATCCAAGTTTGGCCAGATAGCCATATCTGTCTGTCTGGGTGTCCACATCTGTGAGTCCCTGTGTGTCCATGGTTCTGCCCAGGCCCCTCTGTACGTCCATGTCTGTAGGTCTGTCCACACCCACCTGCCTGCCCCTCTGTGTGTCCTTGTCTGACCATGCCTTGGTGTACCCACAGGCCTTGTCTGTGCCCAAATGTGTCCGTGGTGGTCTCTGTCCACCCGTCTGTGGACACACCTGTGGGCCCTGGGTGGAGGGCGGGGGCGTGGACTCACGATGTCAGTGCAGAGCTCTATGAAGAGGATGGTGATGCAGCCGAGGGGCAGGGGCACGCTGACGGTGATGTAGATGAGGTAGGGCGTGAGCTCAGGGATGTTCTTGGTCAGGGTGTAGGCAATGGACTTCTTCAGGTTGTCGAAGATCAGCCGGCCTGCGGGGCACAGCAGGCACCTCAGCCTCCCCTCAGCCTGCTACCTCCTGTGCCCGTGCCGCCCACCCCCTCCCTGGCCCTGCCCAGACCCTGCTCCACGCCCGTGACAATGGAGGCAAAGTTGTCATCCAGCAGGATCATGTCGGCCGCATTTTTGGCAGCATCTGAGCCGGCGATGCCCATGGCCACGCCAATGTCTGCCTTCTTCAGGGCCGGGGAGTCATTCACGCCGTCCCCTGTCACAGCCACGATCGCGCCCTGCAGGGAGTGGGTGCTGGCAGGTGGGTGCTCAGCGAGCGACCAGCCCTGGGCACCCGCCCGCCCGGCCTAGCAGCAGGGACGCACCAGCCGCTGGCAGCTTTCCACGATCACCAGCTTCTGCTGGGGACTGGTGCGGGCAAACACCATCTCAGGGTGGGTGCGCAGCACCTCGACCAGCTCTGCCGGGTCCATGTCCTTCAGCTGCATGCCGTTGATCACGCAGGCGCGGGCGTCCCTGGGGAGGGTGGTGGGAGGGTCCCGCTGGGGTCTCATCTGCCTGGGGTGTGGGAAGGGCCGTGAGGAGGGCTGAGGGTGCTTACTTCCGATTAACCTGGTCCACGGGCATGCGCAGGCGGGTGGCGATGTCCTCCACGGTCTCGCTGCCTTCCGAGATGATGCCCACGCTGGCCGCAATGGCCTTGGCCGTGATGGGGTGGTCACCTGTCACCATGATCACCTGTGCGGGGGGACCAAGAGATCCTTGATCCCTTCAGTTCAGCCCAATCTCCCCATCCTCCCTAGTAAGAGGGCCTCCTCTGCTGATAGTCATTTATTCAACCAACCATGACCACCTACTATGTGCCAGGGATATAGCAGGGACAAAACAGACAAAAAATCCCTGTCCTCGGGGAGCTGACATTCTAGTGGGGGAGACAGAAAATAAACATAATAAAGAAATGAAGTATATAGTATGTCATTTATTCAACCAACCATGACCACCTACTATGTGCCAGGGATATAGCAGGGACAAAACAGACAAAAAATCCCTGTCCTCGGGGAGCTGACATTCTAGTGGGGGAGACAGAAAATAAACATAATAAAGAAATGAAGTATATAGTATGTTAGAAGGTGGTAAGTGCTGGGGGGGCAGTAAAGCTTAGTAAAGGCGATGGCAAATGCAGGGTGGGGGAAGTGGTGCAATTTTAAGTATGTCCAGGGAAGGTGAAATTTGAGCAAAGATCTGACAGAGGTGAGGGGGTCGGCCATGGGGAAACCCGGGGGAAGAGTGTTCCTGCAAAGGAAGAGCCAATGCAAAGACCCTGAGGTGAGAACGTGCCCAAACCATGAAAAGACAAGCAAGAGGCCGGCATGACTAGACAGGAGTGAACAAGAGGCAGGGGGCCGAGGGGTGAGCTCCGCAAGGTGGCAGGGCCCACAGCTCACGGGGCCTGAGAGCCCAAGGGAAAGGACTTGGGCAATGCTTGCTCGGCATTTGTTGCCCTGCCCTTGATTTGTCTTTGGGAAACCAGCCCTCTCCCTCAGGCCGCTGGTGAAGCGAGGTCCCTGGCCATGATTGGGCAAGTGAGCCCAGACCTGGTCAAAGTATTCCTTCCCCTGGCGACAGTGACTGATTCGGGGATAGACATGTCAGTCAATCTGGAGCTACTGCGAAGAGGCATTCTTTTGCTGTGGGATGACCTAACAGGTGGATGTAAATTGGAGCTGCTGAGAAGGGGGGGTGGTGTGGGGGGGGTCATCTTTGCCCCCCACAAGGGAAGAACTGCTTGAAATAAAGCCAGCGGAGAGAAAAGCAGAGCTGAGACATAGGGAAAATCCCTAATGACACCAAGCTCCTGGATCTGGCTATAGCAGAAGCTTCATTTGCCAGAACGTTTCAGTTTCTGAGCCTATACGGGCCCAAGTCAGTTTCAGGTGGGTTTCTGTCACAGAGCTCCTCATCGCCAAATGCTGCTGTCCTCTGTCCCCTACCCCCGGCCCTCTTCCTGGCGGCATACCCGGATGCCCGCCGTGCGGCACTTGAGCACAGCGTCTGGTACGGTGGCCCGGGGCGGGTCTATCATGGATACGAGTCCCGCAAAGCAGAGGCCGCTAGATGGGAAGTTCATGGCCTCCACGTCGAAGGCATAGCCAGGCGGGTAGTCCTTCTCACTCAGGTAGAGCTGGCAGAAGCCTGGCAAGAAACGGGGAAGTCAGAAAGGAGTCCAGGAGATGAGTAAGAAAACCAGCACCTCGCACCAGGTGCCAATGGACGCCCCGTTCTGTGCTGGACTCTTCATTCACATTATCTGAATTCACCCTGGCAACCATCCTGCCAGGCTGTCAGCAGCCCCATCTCACAGACCAGGAAACCGAGGCTTACAGAGGGGGCCTTTATTGCTAGAGGTCACACGACAAGTCCATGATCCAGACCTCCAGGGTCAAGGCAGGGAGTAGGGAAGTTTAAGGGACCGGGATAAAATTGGCGGAGATCAGAAGCCAGGACAAGGATCAGGGAAAGTCTTGGGTTGAGGAAGGGGCGGGGGAATGTTAAAGGGTCAAGATGAGGACTCTGAAAGGTGGCGCTCAAAGAAAGGGCAGGTCATCAGCTGGGAAGAACCAAGGGATCACAGATCAGATCAGGAAGGGGAAGGTCGGAGCGAGGAGAGCGCGTGGACTGGGACAGGTCAGCTGTCAGCCAGGGATGGGAAAGGTCAGGGTCAGGACCGGGAAGGCCGGGCGGGGTCTGCGCTAGCTCCTCCTCGTACACGGGTTACCCCCAGCCCGCCCCGGGGGTCTCACCCAGCACGCGTTCGCCCAGGCCTCCCAGGCTGAGGTAGGCCGTCTGGAAGGCCTCTCGCCACTGCTCGTCCAGCGGCAGCTCCTGGCCCTTGATGAGGATGGAGCTACAGCGCTCCAGCACGCGCTCGGGGGCGCCCTTCATCACCAGCACGTGCCGCGGGTCCCGCGGGTCCTCCAGGGTGTGGATGGACAGCTGTGGGCAGGTAGGGGGCGGGGTTGGGGCGGGGCCACGGGGCGGGGGCGGGGCGAGGACGGCCGCGCCTGGGCGGGGCTGGGCAGAGGCTGAGGGTGTGGCCTGGAGGGGGCCTTGCGTGCTGGGCGGCGGGGAGAAGCTGAGGGTTAGGGAGGGGCTCGGGGCGGAGCTACAGCCTTGGGAGCGGGGGAATGGGCGGGATTAGAACCCGGAGTCGGGCTGGGGGCGGGACTTGGCCTATGAGCGGCTGCCCCGGGAGGGCCTGCGCGCTGAGGGCAGGCGGAGTGACAGCCCCCGGCTGGGGGTGAGGCTGGGCTGGGGGCGTGGCCTGGCGAAAGGTGGGATTAGGCTGTGGCGGGCCGGGGGTGTGGGTCTAGCCGGGGAGAGGTCCGGGACTGAGGGCGAAAGCTCGTGCCCCCGTGTGTGGGCGGGCCCTGCTGTGGGCGGGGCTCTGCTGTGGGCGGGCCCTGCTATGGGCGGGGCTCTGCGGGGCCGGGGCGGGGCCGGGGCGGGGCCGGCCGCGGCGAGCTGCCCACCTGGAACTTGTTGGTGGAGTTGAAGGGGATCTCGCAGACCTTGGGGAAGCGCTCGCGGTAGCCCATGGCGTTGCCCAGCGTCAGCTCCGAGAACTTGAGCAGCGCCGTCTCGGACGCGTCCCCGATCACGATGCGCTGGGGGCGGGAGCCGGTGTCAGGGGCGCCCCCGGCTGCGCCCGGCTCTCGGGATCCCCCGGAGCGCCCCCGGCTCTCACCTTGGGCACAGGCACCGCGTCCTGGCCCGACTTGAAGGCGGCGCGATTGCACAGGGTGAGCACGCGGCACAGCGCCCGCCACGTCTCCGAGGACTGGTCAAACGTCTGCCCTGGAGGCCAGGCGTCCGAGCTGGGGCCACGAGGGGCTTC
>JAQZBX010101655.1:0-11241 GCA_029593785.1 Cabassous unicinctus
AAGTCCCGTGATACCAAAGACAGTGATTTATTCCCTTTGTTAAGAAGGGCCTGTGGGTGGGGCAGGCATCAAGATTGATGTGTACAGTGACTTATCCTTAGCAGACTCTGCAGTGGAGTTGATTGATAATAGCCAGAGGGTTTTTATTTTTATTTGTTTAAGTTAGAATCTTAACTTGGCTTATACATTCATCCTTGGTATATTTATTGTTTTCATGCCCCAACACATCCACTCCTCCGACGTTCCTACTCTATAATTACTAAATAATTGGGAGAGGGTTGATCCTGTTATACAAGTTCACTGTCATCACTTTAAAACTCAACTTCATTTAAAAAAAAAAAAAAAGGGAAGAAATTGTTTAATTTCAAGGTTAGGGCCGGCCAATCTTTAAAAACCCTGAGACTCCAAAAGGTGGAGTGCCATGCAGCCAATAAAACATAATGAAGTTGCTCAATATGTACCAATAGATATGAAAATATCAACCATATACTTTAAGTAAAAAGCAAAACAAAAAAAACAGGGGCAAAGCCATGTGTATAGTATGCTATCATTTGTGTTATAAAAATTTATATATATATATGTTTATTTGCAAATGCATATGTTAAGGAAAACCTAAGAAATTAATAATAGTGGTTGTCTTTCAGAGAAAAATTGGATGGCTGAGGGATTTTACCTTGTATCTTCTTTGTAAAATTAAAAAAAAAAAAGAAAGAAGGAAGGAAAGAAGGAGAGAAGGAGGGAAGGAAATGTAATAATAGCCTCTGAGCCAAAGTGAGGAGAATGTGCTGAAGAACGGCTAGTCTTCCAATTTATATCTCTCAAGAGGAGAGGGGGTAAAGATTAAAATGGTTCCTCCAAGCTGCCACCTCACAAATCTTTGCCCTTCCCCCTGGCAGCATACCCCAATTCTTACCTGAATTTACACTTCATGAGCATTTGGGTCTCAAGTCTATATACTAAGCCTGGTGAAAAGGTTTGAGGTATGAAAAAGAATGTGGAGGCCAAAGCATAACCCTCCTAGCTTGGTCTTTTTAAATGTCTGACTCTGAATCACAGTGAAAAATATATTTCACACTGTGATTCAGTATATACACTTGTACTTATATGTACTTGAGATAAAAATTTTGAGAAACAATGTATGCTATGTGAGATCCACCCTGATATTTTTTATCCATTACAGTTTTTAAAAATAGTAGGTAGATTCCATTACATTAATTTCCAGATCCACTAGTGGGTCTTGACCCACCATTTGGAAAACACTACATTGACTCATGAAGCCTTTTGGAGACACTGATTATGCCACTTTCAAGGCTGTCCCTTCGCATTTGAAACAAAAAGCTCCAGCTCTGACCTCCAGCTTCAGTGATTCTACCATTTGGAGACTCTGAGCTGCCTTAATCTAAAACACAACCGTCACTGGAGAACTTCCCTGTTTCCTCCCCTCTCCTGCTCTGTCCCATTCCTCTTCTAGTGCTGGGAAGATGCTAAGCCTGACATCTTTGAACTTATTCAGAAAGTGTTCATTAATGAATTCTCTGCTTCCTTCTTTATATTTTGAGATTTCTAGCACTTGTTAGAAAGCTGCTTTTTTTTTTTTTAAGGAGGTACCAAGGATTAAATTGAACCTGGGACCTTGTACATGAGAAGCAGGCAGTCAGCCACTGAGCTACACCCTCTCCCCAGAAAGCTGCTTTTAAGACAAAGGTACAAGGAAATTCATTGTATTAGAAACCGGAAGGAAACAACCTGAATGTCCATTAATAAATATGGTTAAATAAATTATGCTATTTCATATACTATAACAGCTGTTTAAAAAAAAACAATAGCAAGGCAGCTCTCTATGTATCTAATCCTAAGGTCTATAGGAGTCTTACGGAACAATTTCCACAATAAGTTAAGTGATAAAACAAGGGGCGAAACATTGTGAATAGTATGCTCTTGTTTGTAAAAGGAGTAACACGCGTAAGGTTGTATATTCATAGAATGTCTCTGGGAGGACAAGTGAAAAATTGGTGGTAGTGATGCCTCTGGAAAGGAGAAAGGGGAGGACTAGGGAACAGGGGTGGAGAGAGACTTACTTTTCACTGTTTTAACTTTTTATACCTTTTGAATTTCTACCATTATTTTCAGGTTTTTTATTTTTGTAGCTCTGAACAAGATATGAAAATTACTAATTTCACAATTGAATATACTACAATGGGTACTTTAAAAAATAACAACTTTATTGAGATATAACTCACATGCCACAACACACACCCTTTTCAAGTGTCCAGTTCAGTAGTTTTTGGTATAATCACATAGCATTTTCATCACTCCAGATAGAAACCCCATACCCATAACAGTCACTCCCCATCCTCACCCCAACTCCCCCAAGCCTGGGCAACCACTAATATACTTTCTCTTTCTATAGATTGCCTATTCTAGACATTTCATGTAGATGGACTCACACAATATTTGTCTTGTAGTGACTGGCTTTTTACTTAGCATGATGTTTCCAAGGTTCATCCATGTTGCAGCAGGTATTAGTACTTCATTCCCTTTTAGGGCTGAATAATATTCCATGGCATGGATATACCACATTTTATCTATTGATTTGTTGATGTACACTTTGCTTCCACCTTTGGCTGTTGTGAGTAATGTTGTTATGAACATTGGTGTACAGGTTTTTGTGTGGACATATGTTTTCAGTTCTCTTGGGTATGTACCTAGGAGTGGAGCTGCTGGGTCATATGATAAAACTCTATGGTTGACATTTTGAAGAACTGTCAAATTATTTTCCAAAGCTGCTGCACCATTTTACATCGCCACCAACAATATATGTTAGTGTCCGTCTTTTTCATTTTAGCAGTTTTACCACGCGTGCTCCTTAAACATTTGATAGCAGCTTATATTTTCCCAAAGCAAATAAATGTAATGTATAAGTTCCAGAAAGAAAACATAAACGAGGCTTCATTTTCTTCTTGTTGTAGAGAGTCATTTACCGGTTATGGGGAGGGACAAGTCTGTTGCAGCCAGCCCAGGTGCCAATTCCAACTGTCTCATGTGCCATCTTTGGCACAAAAATCACAGGTCATCAGCTCCTGACCTAGGTTTAAAGCAAGACAGATGAACAAGGTTACTCTGATTTTAAAGGATCAGTCTGTTCTCTACTACCAAGAAGTAGTCTTAAATGTGATTCTCAGAGGGTTTTTGTTTTTTTCTTTCTTTCTTTTAAGCCAAACAACAAACAACATTCATTGGCCCTAAATCCCTCTGTCTCTCTGTTGGTCTCTCTCTGTCCCTCAGCTGTGTGCCCTACTTGGGGAATGGAGTAGGTCAGAGTACAGCCTGGGGGTGGAGACCGGGCGTGCCAGCTCGTTTTCTGATGAGGTGTTTTGAAATAGAGTTTTAGGTATGATCAGGACTTAGGTTTCCACTCAAGCAATCTTCTTTTACTTGCAGGGAAATTTTAAAATAATAACTATAATGAGGCAAAATAGGGGTAGGGTGGGAGGAAATCGTTACTAGCCCTTGGGTATTAATCCCTGAAAACCTCGAGTTTGGAGCTGCTACACGTAATCATGATTAACATTTAGTGAGTGTGTACTTTGCGTCTGACACTGCTTTTAGGGCTTTTAATGTAGTGCTTTATTTAATCCTCATAAGAACCCTGTGCTGTAGATATTGTTATTGTTACTATTGCCATTTTAGGAAATAGAGGCCCAGGGAGTTCATGTAACTGGCCATTATCACAGTTTATAAGTAGCAGAACCAGTTTAGCAAGCTGGGAAATGAGTGCCAAATCCCACACTCTTAACCACTAACCTATAATGTCACATAATAAAAGAGGGAGAATGCAGGGGGCCATGAGAGGGGCAGGAACAGAAGCAGAGTCTCTTGGCTGGACCAGACAAATGAGAAGCTAAGCATTCACTCTTAAGCGGATATGTCCATGGCTGAACATACCAGATGCTTGTATTCCCAGATTCCTTTGCAGCTAGGGGTTACCATGTGGACCAGTTCCCCAGTGTAATGACACATAAGGGAACACTTGTTGGTGGGGGGAGGGAAGGTAATTTAGGGACAAGTTTTCTACTTTAAGAAAAAAGGAGAGACACAATGTCTTTCTTTTTCTTTAAAGATTTTTATTTATTTATTTATTTATCCCCCCCTGCTGCTTGTGCTCGCTGTGTCCATTTGCTGTGCGTTTTTCAGTGTCTGCTTGTCTCCCTTTGTTGGGTCATCTTGCCGCGCCAGCTCACTGCACCACACGGGGGCTTGCCTTCACCAGGAGGCCCCGGGAATCGAACCCGGGGCCTCCCATATGGTAAATGGGAGCCCAACCAGTTGAGCCACAGCCGCTTCCTACAATGTCTCTCTTGACACCTATTCGCTCCCCTACTTCCTGCCTTTGGACTTGATTGCTAATTGATGTGATAGTTCAGCTGAGTGGCCATCTTGTTACCTTGAGGCTATAAAATAAAACAGAAAGAGGATATGCTATACAGATGGTGGAGAAGAAGGATGGTCATATTCTGGTCCTTGATGAAAACACTCTGGAACTGACAATTAGATGTCTTTATTGCTTATTCCTCTGTGGAGAGGCAGTAAAGCATAATAGTTTAAGAACATGAGCTTGTGAGCCTGGGTTTATATCCTGACTCTAACATTTAGATAAATAATCTTGAGCAAATTATTTACTTGTGCAATGCCTCTATTTCCTCATCTGTAAAGTGGAAATACTAAAATACCCACTGCATAGGGTTACTGTGAGGGTTAAGTTCATGTGTCAATTTGGCCAGGTTATGGTGTTCAATTGTTTGATCAAGCAAGCACTGGCCTGATTGTTCCTGTGTGGATATTTCATGGATTTAAATCATCAGTAACTTGATTGCATCTAAGGCTGATTATACTAACAATCAACTGAGGAGTTTGCCTTCAACAATGAGAGAAGTCTCATCCAATCAGTTGAAGGCCTTAAAAGGAGAAGTGATGATTTCAGCTGCCAGAAAAGAGAATTTCCACCTCCACTGCAGCCAGCCAGCTTCTCCTGGGGACTTCATCAAAAACCTTCATCAGAGTTCCCGGTGTGCAGCCTGCCCTATGGAATTTGGACTTTGCCCAGCCCCACAGTCATGTGAGCCAATTCCTATTAAAAAAATCTCATAATATTTACATTTTATTTTATTTTTTATTTTTTTTAAAGATTTATTTATTTTATTTTTATTTATCCCCCCCTTGCTGCTTGTGCTGCTGTGTCCATTCGCTGCGTGTCTTCTCTGTGTCTGCTTATCTCCCCCTTGCTGTGAGGTCTTGCTGCATCAGCCCACGCTCGAGCCGGCCTGCCCTCACAAGGAGGCGCCGGGAAGCGAACCCCGGGCCTCCCATATGGTAAACGGGGGCTCTATCCACTGAGCCACACCCACTTCCCTAATATTTACATTTTATACACACACACACACACACCTCTATGTGTCACCTGTTGGTCCTGTTTCCCTGGAGAACCCTGACTAACACAGTTTCTAACAGTGAACAGTGTCTGACAGGTACGAGGTCTCTGTGAACGCGAGCCAATAGCATTCTTTTTCTGCCTTAAGTCCCCCCTCCCAACTTTTTATTTTAGAAAATTTCAAATCTACAGAAAACTTGCAAGAAAAATACAACAGATCCTTTTGTGGCAGTTTAAGATTATTTTATGGTTCCCCCAAAGAGAAAGATTATGTTTGTAAACTAATCTATTCATCTGGGTATGAGACCCTTTGACTGCACTAACTTTAGGGGAGGGGCCTTTGATTAGGTTACCTGTTACGATTAGGACTTTTGATTCTACTAAATCAGTAAGGCGTGACTCAGGTTGAGTCCCCGCCCCCTTGCTGGGTCTAATATAAATGGACTTACACGGAGAGACACACAGGAAAAGAGAGCTCTGTCCTTTTTGATCCTGCCACCTGACAGAAAGGAGAAGGCTCAAACAGCTGAGGCCTGGGGGACAGATGAGCCATTTGCCTAATAGCTTTCAGCTGACCTTGGGAAGCGACCGGGACAGGGGAGACATATAGGAAGCCCTAAGAGACAAGCCCTATGCCAGCCTGCAGCTGAAATCGTAGGAAGAAGTGTAGCAGCTGAGCCTGAGAGAGGAAGCCCAGAGGGGAAGCCTGAAACCTTGCAGAGATCGCCCGCCATCTTGCTTCAACAAATGGCAGCTGACTTTGGTGAGAAACCATGTCTTACGGTACCTTGAGTTGGACTGTCCATGGCCTTGGAATTGTAAGCTTTTACCCCAAATAAATACCCTTTATAAAAGCCAACAGATTTCCGGTCCTTTACATCAGCACTCCTTTGGCAGACTAATACGCCTTTATACCCTGAACTTAAGTTTACTAATTGATGACATTTTGCCACATTTGCTTGCATGCATGCATGCATGCTCCCTCTCTACTTATACGTATGTGTGTAAGCATGTGTATATGTATGTATACACACATTTTCTCCCCTCTGAATCATTTGAGAATAAATTGCAGGCTGGCTAGTGTTATTATTGGCACGGTAGCTTGTTTCTTGTAGATACAACATGTTACCCAAGGTAGACCAATTTGGATTTTCCTATAGAAATTTAATTCTTGGAATGGGGTGATGAGAAGATAAAATGATTAGTGTTCACTAGATCTACTGCTGATCCCAGTTAAGAATTTCAAGTGTTCTCTTCCCCTGGTTTCTGACCTTTCTGTACCTGCTCCTCCAGCCTTCCTTTTTTTTTTTTGTTTAAATGCATTTTTTTTTTTTTAAGAAAGATAACTTTATTTTTGGTTTTGTTTCCTTACTACTTTTTTAAAAACAGATTTATTTTATTTATTTATGCCCCCCCCCTTGCTACTTGTGCTCGCTATCTGCTGTGTCCATTCGCTGCATGTTTCCTCTGTGTCTGCTTGTGTCCCTTTGTTGCATCATCTTGCTGTGCCAGCTCTCCGTGGGCATGGGCCATCAGCTCTCCGCGGGTGCAGGCCATCTTGCCCTCACCAGGAGGTCCTGGGAACCGAACCCAGGGCCTCCCATATGGTAGATGGGAGCCTGACCACTTGAGCCACATCCACGTCCCCTAAATGCGTTTTTATTTTTAGACAACAAACATGACATGTTTTATTAAAAACAATGCCTCTGCTCCAAATAATTCAATATCAAAATAAATGATGAGGGGGATGCAGAAAAAAAAATGATGAGTTCAAGATGGCATCAGTCCCTCTGTCTAAGTCCTGGTGTGGTGTGGATGAAAAGCAGCAGCCAGTTATGATGACAGGTGATAGATCCAAAGCAATTGCCAAATTTGTTACTGTAAAAACAAGGAGGACTGTATTTTTAAAAATTAAAATTTTTTTTTTTATTATTTCAAATTCTTTTTAATTTTTTTGCCATTTTAAAAACTATCATTACTTCATTTTCTTAATTTTTAAAAAAATTTATTGAAGTATATCATTCATACATGAATATACATAAACAATAAGTATATAGTGAAAGTTGTGAACTTACAAAACAAACATGCATAACATCATACAGGGCTCCCAGACATCACCCTACCACCAATACCTTGCATTGTTGTGAAACATTTGTTAGAATTTATGAAAGAATATCGTCAAAATATTACTACAGTACTAATTATAGTCTAATTTTCCCCCCAACCCACCCTATTATTTTTTTTAAATTTATTTACTTTTATCCATTTTTACCACCACCACCCCTGCCTTTTTTGCTGTTTTTGTGTCCATTCGCTGGGCAATTCTTTGTGTCTGCTTCCTTCCCCCTCCTCTCATCCTTTCCCTCCTGTCTTCACCGGGATTTGATCCATGGAAACTCTGATGTGGGAAAGAGGCGTCCTACCACTTGCACCACCTTAGTTCCTGGTTTTTTGGCGCGTCTCGTCTTGGCTCTCCCTTGTGTCACTCTCTTGTTACATCATCATCTTGCTGCGTGGCTCGGCAGGGCCTCACAGTGCACTGGCTTTCAGGGCCTGGCGGTGCACCCGCGCACGGGGCCTGGGGGGTTTACCCGCACGCGGGGCCTGGTAGCCCACGTGCCTTCTATATTTTTGTTTTTTTAATTTTTACCGGGAGGTCCTAGGGATCAAACCCAGGTCCCTCCATATGGGAGATGGATGCCCAACCATTTGAGCCACATCCGTCCCCCTGCTATATCTCTTAAGGTTGACCAAAGATACCTAGAGTAACAGTCATTTCCCATACAGGATGGTCATATAATAAATCAGGCTTGGTTTATCACCAGCAGTCTAAAAATTAGACTTAGGGAGAAAAACTAGGTCTGGGGACACATGCATGGTTTCTAATATAGCGAATGTTTAGCCTACCCTGATTATCACAAAATCAGGACAGTGAGAATATTCGCAGAGGAAGACTGTATTAACACCTTTTTCCAATATGAAAGTATTCAATATTTTGTAGGCTGCATATGTATTCCTCTAGTCAATCTGGGCCTCTACAAAGACAGACAGAAAGTGCAGGTGCAGGGAGTTTTTTCTTTTGCATCCTAGTGCAAACCAAAAGAACAACAATTTGTTCAAGGTCTATCAGTGGATGCAGTCCTGCCTTCCTTTTGATTCTGTGAGCTCTTGCATATCTGTCCACTGTGTTCCGGAGTCTACTGCTATTGCTTGCAACCCAAAAACCCTGCCTGGCACGAGTGCCCTTGAGGAAGTAAGCACTCATCCCTGGGAACTTTCAAGCAGAGGCTTCAGGCAATTAGAAATGTTGCAGGCAGAACCTCTTCATTTATGGAGGGATTGAGCTACATGACCTTCTAATCTTATCCTCAGGGAATTTATGCTTCTGGGTCCCCTGAGCCAAACAAATTTTGTGAAGTAATTTCAGAATCTGAGACTACTTTTCTTACCCCATGGAAGTTCTCAACCACTGTCCAACAAAAGTCCACACTTGTAGAATCTTTGCTATCTATTGCTGCATAACAAACTATGGCTCAAAAGAATAATCATTTTATTACTTCTTATGATTCTGTGGGTTGAGTGTGCTCAGTGTGGGTGTTTCTTCTGCCCTAGGTCTTGTCAGCCAGAGCTATAATTATCTGGGGGCTATAGGGACTGGAATATGTAAGAAAGTTGACTCGCAGGGTTGGCAGTTGCCGTAGAAAGAGCCTGGGAACTCAGTTGGGGCTGTTACGTGGAATGCCTCGATTTTTCTCCATGTGGCCTCTCCATGTGGCTTGGGCTTCCTATAGCATGGCAGCTGGGCTTCAAGAAGAAGAAAGTGGAAGCTGCTGATCATCTTAAGGGATATGCTTGCAAGTCCCACAATATTATTTCCATGGGTCAAAGTCACGAGCAAATCATGATTCAAGGAAGAGGAAATAAAGTCCATGCTTTAACAGTGCAAACAGGGAGGAAGGAATGATAGAAACCATCCTTGCAGACTTTTTACTACAGCATGCCATTCATTCCTTTGGCTTATGAGATTTAGTGTCTAGAGTAGCATGTCCCAGGTGTCACACAGACTACAGGTTCCATCAAAACACTGCTAAGAGCCAGAACAGAAGTTGCTTCTTCCTGGAGGCTTTCTCCATTGCCTTTTGAATTAGAGGCTTGACCTTGGTGGTATCCAAATGATTTGTCCAAATTTTTTATTGTTAGTATCAGTTATACTTCCTGTGAATCAATAAGTTGATTTCCTTTCTTCCTTTTTCTCTTCCTTTTCTTTCTCCCTCCTTTTTTCTTTCTTCCTTTTCTTCTACATATATTTATTAAGTGCCTACTATAGCCCAGGCAGTAATCTAGGTGCTGGAGATACTGCAGTGAATTAAATGAACAAATTCCTTGCCCTCATGGAGCTTATAGAAAGGAAGACAGACAATTAAAAAAACATTAAAAAATTTTCTGGGAAGAAAATGTGGCTCAAGCAGTTCGGTGCTTGCCTACCACATGGGTGGCTCTGAGTTCGGTTCCCTGTGCCTCCTAAAGAAGACGAAAAGGACAGCAAGCTGACGTGATGGGCTGGCGCGGCAAGCTGACACAACAAGATGATGCAACAAGATGATGCAACGAAGAGACTACAACAAGGAAACACAATGAGAGACACAGCAAGCAGGGAGCAGAGGTGGCTCAAGCCATTGGGCACCTCCCTCCCACATGGGAGGTCCTGGGTTTGGTTCCTGGTGCCTCCTAAAAAGAAGACGAGCACATAAAAAACAGACACAGAGAGCAGACAGCAAGCGCAAACGAGATGGGGGGAGAAATAAACAAGCAAAATAAATCTTAAAAAAAAGAAAGTTTTTCAGAGAGTGTTAATTGCTATGAAGAAAATAAAGTAGGGTGTTATGACTGGGTGATGTATCCGTGCAATACTTTAAAAGATCTACCCAAGAAAGAGAACTTCCAGTAAAGACCTTGTTTTAGTTTGCCTAAGGGCTGCCAATGCAAAGTACCAGAAATGTGTTGGCTTTTATAAAGGGCATTTATTTGGGGTTAAAGTTTACAGTTCCAAAGCCATGAAATGTCCAAGTTATGGCACCAGCAGAGATGATTTCTCACCAAAGTAAGCTACTATTGATCCTAGCGTTGTTGCCATGTGGTGAAGCAAGATGGCCACCGATCACTGCAGCAATCTCTGCCTTCCCCTCCAGAATCTACTGTCTCTTGGGGCTCAGCTGTGAGCAACTAGGCATAGGGCTTGTCTCTTTCTTGGCCTTTGCTCTTTGAACCTCTTGGGGGCTTCTGTTTTCCTGAAGTCCTCTTTCTCACATTGCAGAATCAAATTTGCCAGCTTTCTTTTCCTTTGTCTGTCTGAGTGAGTCTCTCTCTGTGTTTCCATTTATGTCAGACCCAGCAGGGGGGTGGAGACTCAACCTGAATCACATCTCACTGATGTAGTCCAATCAAAAGCCCTAAATCAGGGAAGTGTTTGTGGCTCAAGGGATTGAGCTCCTGTCTACCACATGGGAGGTCCTGGGTTTGGTTCCCGGTGCCTCCTGGAGAAAAGGAGCAAGACAGTAAGCTGGCATGACAGGCAGGTGTGATGAACTGACACAACAAGGTGACACAACAAGGAGACACAAAGAGGAAAGATAATGAGAGACACAACAAAGCAGGGAGCTGAGGTGGCTCAAGTGATTGAGCACCTCTCTCCCACATGGGTGGTCCCAGGTTCAGTTCCTGGTGCCTCCTAAAGAGAAGACAAGCAGACAAAGAGCGCACACAGAGGATTGACACAAAGAGCAGATGGCGAGTGCAAATTACTTGGGGGGGGG
>JAQZBX010101656.1:0-11241 GCA_029593785.1 Cabassous unicinctus
TAAATAAATAAATAAATAAATCTTAAAAAAAAGCCAATCCCTCCACTTGTGCTCTGGATCTCACCTATTCTGGGGTTTTCTCTTTCAAATAACCCCTTCCTCTCTACTGGAACATTCCCATTAGTTTACAAACATGCTCTAATATTTTCCATTAACAAAAACAAAACCTAATACAACAAAACAAAGCCCTCCCTGGAACTCACAGTCTCCAATAAAAGTGCCCCATTACTCAGGCACTACCCTAAGTAAATTCTAAGAATATTTCCAATGCTGAGGTATGCCTGAGTTATTTTACTACCCTGAATAATATACATTTTGTCAATCTCTTGGTCATCAAGGAAATTTTAGTGTGGAAAAACAGGAAGAAGGAAAGGCAGAAAAGCAAATCCAGAGAGGTAACAGCTTTTTAAGGGCCACAGTCCCAACAATTTGACTTTCCTGGGAAAGTTTAGTCAGCATTCAACCCTAGCCTTTGATACCAGTGCTTTCCCCAGGAGGACATACTAAGCAGTACAGAGGCGACAGTAAACCTAAAATGCTTCAATCCTTCTTTGAAGAACTACAATGGCAGGACAGACATAAATGGTGGTGGGACTGCAACAATCAACATACTTGCTGTTCATATGTGCACATAAGCAGAGCCTGACAAAGGAAGTAGCCTACTAGCTCACCTTCTTCCCAGTGAGAACAGCCACACCACCATTCTCAATGTTAGGCAGATCTTGAGCAGAGACATAGAAAGAAGGTGGCTGGAAATATATGCTGTACAGAGAAGAGGAGGAAAATGTTATAAGCACCTGAAATTGCTATCCATTTCCCTTACAGATAAGTAAAATTGTTTCCATCATGAAAGTAATTTTAGAATATTTTCCAAAGTAAGTCTCCAAGTCCACTAACTCTTGGTCATGAGTTGCTTATACAGAGGTATTCTAGATCAGTGGTTCTCAACTGAGGACAATTTTTGCCCCTAGGGGACATTTGGCAATGTCTGGAGACATTGTTTTAATCATAACTGGGGTCGGGGAGATACTACTGGCATCTAGTGGGTAGAGGCCAGAGATGCTGTTAAATATCCTACAATGCATGGGACAGCCCCCCTCACCCCCCACCAATGATTTTTCTGGCTCCTCGATGTCAACAGAGCCAAGGTTAAGAAGTCCTGCTCTAGATTTAGTTCAAAGTAAGAACAAGAGGGATGCTCAAGGAGCTGGTATTACATATACACCCAGGCGAGTTGTCCAGAATGTTGCTGGTCAATGCAACAACTAGTCTAGCTCCTGAGGTGATTTCGCCTCAAACAGTAGGCATTAACTATGAGACAATGATTAAGGGACAGCTAAGTTAATTGGAAATATTCTTACTGCTTGAAAATGAATAGTGGGAGTGAGAGAGGTGGGTAGATTTGTAAAATTTAGTCCAGTATCAAAGGGATCAGTAATGGGGAAAAACTGGAACCCAAAGAACATGGTACTGGAATCAAGAGATCTATGGAGTCCTTGAGAAGGAAATGGCTTCTGGACCTGTATTTTCAAGTCTCTTTTTAAGAATGGAGCTCTATCTCACACTGTTCCTACTTTACCCCCACAATTCTGAATGTCTACTAGGGTGCCAAAGAAAGTACCATTAAACAGTTTCTATTCTTTTGCTCTTATGGGGACATGCCTAGGCAAGTATAAAGAAGTGACAAAACAAGGTGATCTTCACTAGAGAAGCCTAACATAAAGGTCCTGGAAATAGGAGCATCAGTACTTTGGGGCCAACATTATACCCTCGACTGTTTGTAGATCTGGTAACAGAATCCAGGACTCTTGTCCATTGTGGAGCCTGTTTTCTCTAAGCTGTACTAAGAATGCACCATAGAGGACTCCAGTGTGCAGGCAAGTCGTCCCTCTTACGCGCTGCACGTGGGCAGTGGCAGAATCCTAACTCACTCCCTGGGTTTAGTTTAAGATGCTAGTCAGGCCCATTTTATATAAGTGCACACACCTTCTCTCTTTTCCATTCCACTGCCTGAATCGCAGTGTCTTTGTGACATTTGGATCATCTGAAAACCACAGTTCTTTTGAAAGAGGAGGTCGCATGTATGGCAACTCAGGATCTTCAGATACAATCAGTACCTTTAGGCACAAAAATAATACTTATCAGAGTCAAGTCACTTAAGACGCCAATGTCAAGTTTTAACACATTGGCTGAGTGCTTGCAGACTCACCCTCTGTGCCAAGCAAAATAATGTGCACCTTACCCTGGCCCCAGGATCCCGAGCTCGGATGGATCTGGCTGCAGCAAAAGCAGCTGTGCCTCCACCAATTAGCAGGAAAGGAACATGACTTGGTACCCTGACTTGAGGAACTGGCTCTCCTTCTGAAGCTGTAAGCAACAGATCAGACAGGCTGAATTTTCTTAACATGTCAGATGACTCCTTGCCACTACTAGGAAAAAATAAATCACCCTGCACTTGTCTGAATACTTAATAAAAAGCTAGCAAAAACACTGTACACACATCAATCTTAATAAACTTCACAGCATCCTGATGGTAGAGGAAAAACAACTATCCCTTTCATTTAACAAGTGAAAAATACCAAAAAAAAGAGGTGAATGATTTGGCCCATGCCATTCATTATTTTTATACCATAACTAGAACTTAGCTTAAATATTTAGTTATTTCTAAAATACACTAGGAAGTACAAATTACTGCCTCTGCCTTTCCCATTAACTTCCGAGTGACGAGAAGAAAATATCAAGTTCACTTTCACCTTTTGTTAGTAAGAAAGGGGGAAAACCCAGCAGATCATTTGGGGATTATTATAAAGTATTCAAGAATAAAGAGGTGTCATTGAAGAAAACAATACATATCACCCACCCAGAGTTGTTGGTTTTACCAAAGGATTAAAATGGTCCTCTTTGAAAAATCAAGTGAATCATTTGGGATGCACGTGACAGCTAGGGCAATATAGTATAATACATCTATAAGATAGCTACCTATCTGCCTACCTAGCTATATCTTTAGACAAATCTATCTATATCTAAAAACAAATAAATCTATAAGAACTTGAAACTCCAAAACTCAAATTCTCCTCATTGAAAAAATGGCTTCCAATCTCCTTTTCCATAGTTATAATTTCCAAGCCTGCCTTTTTAAAAAGTTTGCCTTTTCAGAGTCTAATATAAGGAAAAGCAATCTTATCTTGGTCTTCCCTAATTTTATTCTTAAACCCAAGTTCCAGACAAAGACTTTAACAAATCTCTCTCATTTCTGGGGTAAATACCATTTTTCTGGAAGTTTACCATCTCACAGCAACATTAGTTCTATAAGATATTCTTAACACATAGTGCCTAAACTGTTTATAACTTGCCCTTCATATACTGAGTCTCAAATCATAGTGAGAACTGAGGAGAATACTCACCAGATGATGTGGCCCTTTTCTGTTTCTCTTCTAGTGACAGCCCTAACCCTGAAATTCTTTCATTGTATCTTTTTTGGTCATCTTTTACAGTCTTGTAGGCCTGGAGATCCAAACACAGAGAAAACGTATTTCACCACATAGCCTGCTCATACTATTTATAATATCATTATCTTTCAATTAAATGATAAGCTTTTGTCTCCATGAGGTTAATTCCTTTATGTTAAAACCACTAAGGCAAAATTATTTTCTTCTTAAGACATAAGAGTGTGCACACACTTGGTGTGAAAAGAATATAGGTAAACAAGTGAAAATGTTCCCGTTTGATTTTTTAATTTTTTGGTTCTGTACAAAGACCTGTCCCATATTTAATTTTGAAGGTAGAGCCAAAGGAAAAATGAAAACATTTTATACTAGAAGAATAAAGTGCTAGGAAGAACTAAACTTAATTAAATCAAGCATAGAAAGGGGTTTTGGACTATGCTGGGCACTAGCTATGAAATCAATCTACATGGTCCTGGATAGGGAGTGGGGACATAAGTTTTTCTGGTAGATGTTTCAGGTTTTGCTGGGGAACTACAAGGTACTCAGATAATGCCCTGAAACACAGCTGCCTGTATCCTATTCTTACAGAGTACCTCATCTTTCCCTCAATGGTCTATCCTTCTTCTAAACTGATGAGGCAGAAGGAGTCTTATTAAGAAATACTAGGGGAGTAGATGTAGCTCAGTGGTTTGAGCACCTGCTTCCCAAGTACGAGGTCCCAAGTTCAATCCCTGGTACCTCCTTAAAAAAAATACTACACACAGATATTTATTAAGGGTCAAAGATCTTGCTTAAACACCTACTGTATTTCAGATATACTATCTTCTCACTCCTTTCAAACTGAAGGGTCCCTTACTATATGACTAGTTTTATCAAACATACAGCATTAGAGTTTATTTATTGAAGATTAAAAAAGCAAGCAGTAGGCAAGAATGACTTGTTTTATTAATAACACTTTTGCTCTTTTGTACCCCAGGGCTAACAAGACAGGAATTTAAATGACTGCATGCCAAATGAAGTTCCAGATTATTAACTAATTGCAGGAGAAAGTAAAGACAATCTGAGGAAGTATCATATAACATGTTCTAAGAATATTTCTATTACCCCCTTATGGAGCAGTCCATTTGGCAATGTGCTGCAATAGGGCTCTGGACCTTGAAACCTAGGCTTAAAGATTATCAGCATGGAAACATTTAACATATGAGATGATTGCAGTAGAAGGTACTGGATGTTCAAAGACAATTGATTATTTCTTGAATTTACAGCTAAATATATCAAAGTAATAAACTGAATTCAATTAACATTAATTTTGGAAAGAAAGTTTTATCTTGGCATAGGATACTATATTTCTATTTCCCCACAGTTAAAACAATACTTCTTTTAAGAAAGGGACTTTTACCTTTCTTGATCTGGTAAACGTGCATGAACAGAGGTTAAGCTAAGGTCATGTTCACATGAAGGGAAGAGCAGACCAAGAAATATCTTGAGGTTTAGTGGGGGAAAGGGCAAGAATGAGGTTTTATATATATATCAGCTTTGAAGCTAAATGGTTTAATATAAATTTTTAGACATATGAAATAAAAACCTCAAGGGTTCCTCTATTCTCAGGTTGCACAGATTTCCAATTAGTGACATGAGTACATGTTGGGTTAAGAAAAACTACATAATGTGGGAAAATGTGGGAGGTGTGGGGAGCAGGGCATATGGGAATCCCCTATATATTCTCTGTAACATTTATGTAATTGAAGTATCTTTTAAAAAATAAAAAAGTGGAAAAGAAAAAAAAAGAAAAACTACAAATTTATGAAAAATATTAGTGGAGACTTTTTTTTTTCTGAACAGATGAACATGGTGGCGTTTATTCAACTTAAAGGGATTTGAAAGGAAACAGGTCATTTTCTGTGTGAGGCAATATGATCCCATGAACAATGAATGGCAAAGGGCCTAAATGGTAAATCTTATTAAATATTCTAAAGGCTGCTTTGGCCGTGCTCCCTGACAAATAACAGAGCACTGAGATTAGGGATCTAATCACCAGCAAAAAAGGAGGAGAAACTCTCACATCCATGCCAATCAGGAGTCCATATGTGAAAACTAAGCAGCAGAAGCACTGTTCAAATCAGTGTTTTTTAAACACTGTGAAATCAATTTAGTAGGTTGTGACCAGCATTAAAAAAAAAACAAAAAAACAGAAGAGGATAGAAAATATTAGTATATATCACACATAGTAAGAGTACTATTTTTTGAAATTTCGTTTTAGTTTTATGTATCTATATTTATATAATGGGTTACATATAAAATGTTTTAAAAAATCACTGGTTTAAAGTATGGACCCCAAGCAAACATTTCAGAAACACCTTCCTTGTTCTCAGTGCTCCTCCCTTCTTTTGATAGAGAAGGAGAGAAAGTACAGGACTTCCAATACAGGAATTGCTAAAGCAGTTTTTATACTTAATTGTTAAAGTAAGATTTATACTTAAATTAGGAACATTTCCTCAAATGAGGTTAAAAAAAAGTTATGACTTATGACTTAGACATATTCTTATCAAATCTGAACTCTGATTTTAAGTTCACAGCTCTCTTGAGACTAATACCAATTTCAGAGAGAAAAAGTCTAAGTCACCCCAGATCAAGTTTTTGATAATTTAAAACCTAATACAAAACTGTACAAAATAGTTCAATAACAATTGTAGGTAGACAAAAGCTTATCACTTAACCTGCAACTGCTATAGTATAGTAGCTTTATTATTACCAGTGTTGGATAAATACAGAGGGCAATGAGGCATTTAACTGAATGGCTTGAGAGGACTTGTGCTTCTTAGGTATTTCTAAGTTGGGAAAAACCAACAGTGACCAGCCCTATCTTGTGGCCTGCCATCAAAAGAATTTGCTGGTCAGTTCTGTGAAGGCCATCCAACTCTGGTACAGCAACATAAACCAGAGGTTTAATAGGTTTAAATTGTCACAAACAAATCAAACCCAAACATTTTAAATCTATTTTTGAGTGAATGGGGTGGAACAGATGGGAAACACTGAGAGAGATGAAATGGAAACTTTAAGGCTCAGAGGACAGTATCTGAATTATGAATGAGAAACATTTAAGGAAGCAATCTATGTAAATGTGTTAGCTGGTACCACTTCAGCCACTAGCCTGACCAAATTAGGGGTTAGAAAAGGGACACTGCCAAACAAATTTACTTTGAAACCAAGGTTGGGAGTGAGTGGGGAGAATATTGCAATTTCTATGCCTTTTTAGACCTCCTCAGAAGCATTCAATAAAATGCCTTTGCACAAGAACCGTCAGGGATTGTTTTCCAGAAAACACAAAAAATTTTATTTTACCTAAAATGATTCAAAGGGGATGGTGTTCAAGTTACCTTTATTTGCTTATTCAATGTTTACTATTTGAGACTTTTTTGTTAGGTATGCAGCACTAAAGCACAATATAATTTAGCATCATAAAAAATAATTATGAAATTGGTGAAAGTTTCAAAGAAAAGGGTGATGCTGAGTTTTGCATCATTCAGTTTATGACTTTAGATATATCCAGTAGGACTTAAACAGTTTGAAGAATGAGATTTAAGGACTTCCTAGTGACTGACAGTGTCCCTTTAATAAATACCTACCAAGCACATGCTGTGAATATTTTATTGTATTATAATGGCTCAAGTTCTCATTAGTGCCATGGTCTCACCCACCCTACCCCAAAATATATTTTAGTGTAAGCATCTTACATAATAAACTCCTGCCCCAGTGACTGTTGCTCCTACAATTAAGAGGTATACTAGGCTGCTGCCATCTTTCCCAGGAGCACCTGTAGACGCTAGTGATCTAGAAGGGGATCCTAGGTGATGACACTGCACAACTGTAGGTAAAGATAAGGCCAAGAAAGAAACAAAAGGAAATAGAAAAAGCACTAAGTATTAATGAAGAAACATTCAATACAAAGACAGGGAAGCATTTTTTGGTTACCCTGTGCTGAAAAAGAAAAAAAAAGGAAAAAAAATGCTGCTTCAGGATTGGAAGAAAAGGACTAATTTCATCAGATAGACCTCACCTAGTTCTTACTCTGATTTGACTCACAACTGGCAAGTTTTCTACTTTTCTTGTGTGTTTGGGAGTCAGGTCAGGGTATGAGGACATAGGTAACTTAAAATAATTTTCATGTCCCTTTTTTTTTCTAACCTAGTGATCAAGGAATAAAGAGAAGTTCCCTGTCTTGCCAATGCATAAAGACCTAAAATTGTAATGGTTTTCAACCATTTGTTCTAAGTTAAAAAAAAAAAAAGCTTCTTTTAATCAAGGGTGTTATTAGGTGTTATCTAAGTTGATTCATTCAGCCTTACATGATCCAAATTTAGATTGATCTGCTTAGTCACAGTAAATCCTGCCCATGCCCAAAATAAAAAAAAAAAAATCCACAGAATAATTCCTCTGTGACCAATTATGTTGATCAGAGTTCATTTTAAAGTAGCTATAATTGTGCCAATACTATGTTATCAGTTAAACACCGTATTTCTCAATCCCACACAAACTCCATTATAAATTTATTGGTGCTACTAGGCCTACTTCTATAATTTAGTTTTAGGATGAGAATCAGGGATAGTTTTCCTTTTAGGAGTACTTAATATTCTGGATTGAAGGCTGCTGTTTTTATTGTTTACCTCAAGTTGAGGAAAAAAGAAATATTTGACAAATGGGTCAAAATCAAATATTGTGCTAACGAGCTGCAATGAAGACAAAACAAGCTGACCTTACTCACAGATTAGTGTTTTACATCCAAAAGAACAGATACAATTTTATGGGTTAGTTGAATCTAAGAAAACACAGTATCTTTCAAACAAAGAGTAAGGAGATAAATGAAAAAAGCAGATATCAATCAATCAATCTATCATTCCCAAACTGGCTATCTCAGGATATTAGACAGTAGGCACTTTAAAGAAGGCTTTTTGGAAATTCTTCCAAAAGGAGAAAAGGGAATTAATTGCAAAAGTTTGAAAGCAGAGTAGTATTGAGTCCATTAACGGGAGCTGTTTGGCAGCTTCTTTACATAAGCTGCTTTTCTACTTACATATGCACCAGCTCCTATTGTTGATAAGCCCACAATAAGGACTAACACAGAATTATCGATTTTGCCCCCTGATGCACCAGAGCTAGCCATTTGTCTTGTCATCTGGAGTTCTAGGGGAACATGCCACCGCTGGAACAAGTTGCCTAAGGAACACAATTTATTAAGACACACACACACACATATACAAAAATAAAATAGTTAATACATATTTATGACTAAACATCAATGCATTATACAAGTAAAGACATACTACCCACTAGGCTGTATGGTGTTCACTATTAAATGACCAAGAGAAATATAATCAAAATGTACACACAAATACTACAGTTATCTGAATGCACATTCTTAAGTTGTTGGAGTATTTTAAAGTATAACTTAATGAGACCCAGGGAAGAATTTTATAGCTTCCAGAAATAATGAAAAAACCTATGGGCAGTTTTTCAAACACCTCTCCCCTCATACCTTCACAATAAACAAAATAAACACAGAGAGATGACTAAACGTAAATAGAGAGATATACAAAGTTAACCACAGGCTACCTGCCACATTATGACAATCATTTATGGAGTAATCTAAATGGCTTGAACCTTATACAAAGTAAAAAAATCCTGAACCACACTCTAACCAGGTCACAGCTCAAGTCTTCCATGAAAGATTATGTGACCTGGGAACAGAAATGTTAAAACTCAGGAAAAAAATCACAAAAATTCAATAAAAAATTAACTTCTCCTCCCTAGGGAACTGAAGAATCTTGGACTATGAAATTTTCAGAATGACAAAACTTAAAACGCCCACCAAATACTTGGCTCTTACTCCTCCAAAATAATGTAAAGATTATTTTGATTAAAACTATGTACAGCTATGTAATGATCTTATGATCACAACTCTCGCATACAGAAATGTAAGGGTTTCAGAGATTTCTTTCTCTCCAGGGAATGCTGACATTTTCAGATGAAGGAAGGTTTCAGTACCTTCTCTGCTTGTGATATTCCTCACGTTGACTGTTGATTTAGAGCAGGGGTCGGCAAACTTTTTCTGTAAAGGACCAAATAGTAAATATTTTCAGCTTTGCAGGCCACATGGTCTCTGCCACAACTATTCAACCCTGCCATTGTTGGCTGCTACACAAAAGCAACCACAGACAGTACATAAGTGAATGGGCATGGTTGTGTTCCAATACAACTTTATTTATGGACACTGAAATTTGAATGTTATATAATTTTCATGAATCACAAGATACTATTCTTCTCTTGATTTTTTCGACCATTTAAAAAAAATGTAAAAAACCATTCTTAGCTCACTGGGCATACAAAAACATGCAGCAGAACTGAGTTGGTCTGTGGGCAGTAGTTTGCCGACCCTGATCTAGAGCAGTGGTTCTCAAACTTGAGGGTGCATGAGAATCACTGGAGCATTTGTGAAAACACAAATGGCTGTGTCCCATCCCCAGAGTTTCTGATTCAGAAGATCTGGGATAGGACTTAAGAATTTTAATTTCTAACAAGTTCCCAGGTAATGCTAATGCAGCTGGTCTGGGGACCACACCTTAAGAGCTACAAGTCTAGAGGTTGGTAGATATGTTCCCGCCCTGACTAGGCTTTAAAAATGACAAACACAACGGGCACTGGTAGTAGCATTCCACGAATACTTGAGAATAAATATGGAAAGTTTTCTGCTTGCTTTTGCAATTTCAGGGCACAGAAGGATAAAAACAAGCCTAATTTGGGTTTGCAGTTTCTTACCTGAAATCCTTGGGACCATGGGTGTTTCAGAATTCAGAATTGTTTGGCTTTTTAAAGTGTGTGTGTGTGTGTATAGTGCATAAACCAATATTAACTTTGACACCCAGCACAGTAAAGGGCAGCAACCCACAGTCAAACATGTTAATATTTCTATAACCAATCATACTAAGTGAGAGCAATAGAAGATTATAAATAGCCTCTCTCCAGTCCAGCCTTTATTGGAAAATGAGTTACAAAAAAAACTTGCTATTCAGTACTATTTGGATTTCTGAATTGCAGATAAAAGACCATGGACCTATATTCTTCAAACTGAAAATGTATTTTTCTTTACCGTTCTTATTTCTTACATGTTTTAGAAATCTTTCATCACTACATGTAAGAAAATGGCTTATATTTGGAAATAACAGCAAATCATGAAAAAAAATCTGAAAGGGTAAAGAGTCTTATCTCAACCTGGGCAAGCTCTTGATTTTCAGAAGTCAATAAAAATGATGACGCATTTGAAGTAGAAACTGATAATTGTCAGAGCTTAGAAAATGAAACTGATTAGAAGGAGTTCCATGTGGTTAAGTAGAATTCAGTGAACTAAATTTTGTCCCCCACCTCCACCCCAAGTTCATTTACTGAAAATACTTTTATTCTGCTTAACCTCTAGAACATTCTAAATCCAGACATCAAAACCAACTTTGTTCTAATATAATACTGATGTGTTTATTCTGTTATTGGTTGCTTTTCACAAACTGATAAAACTAAGAGTGTTGATCTGGGTAAGTTCAGTAGCTTTTGGCTCAATTTGCACCCCCCCTCAAAAAAGACATTAAAAGTAAATTGGTTTTTAAAAAGTAAGTTGGTTAACATTTAAACTTCTGCTTGAAAAGAAGTGTAATACAACACTATTATCATGAACTAATTTTTAAGTACCTACAAAGTGACTTTAATTTTGTAAAAGGTCCTAAGTATTGCATGGATGTTTATATCCCCC
>JAQZBX010101657.1:0-11242 GCA_029593785.1 Cabassous unicinctus
GACCCTTCCAAGTGGGGCTAAATTTTTGCACATATCAGGAAATTAAACCACATGCACCTTCCCCTAGAGCTCATCCAATCCTTTTTTTTTTTTGCAAACCAGGTTTTATTGCTCAGGTGACATTGGAGCCCTGCCTTCCTCCTGGGTTATAATTTGTGTTCTTTTACTTAAAAGCATGCTCAGAAATTTCCTCTCACAGGTAAGCAATTTTATGGAATTTTTTTAAAAAGAGGTTAAACTTCTAATACATATAATCTGGCAGGAAATTCCAGGTATACACATATTTTGCTGTCTTAGATGTTGAGATTTATAAAATGGTTTTGCTAAGGAGTCTACATTCTGATAAGTATTCCACAATTTTTCCTCCCTACCTCTGCAGAAAAAGCACGAGTTAATATTTAGGCAGAATTTTTATTCTGCAGAGTATTATTTCTGCAGTAATTCCTGATTATTGAAGCGGGGGTGACAAGTTTGCATCCAGTTCCCAGATTTTCTAAGTAACCTCCATCTATTCTTCTGCCAAAGCTTGCTATTAGTAACAATTATGTTGTAACATTTACTTATTTGTGCTTTCCTAGCCGCCTGCCTCCTTGCCCAACCTGAGACAACGCAACACATTGCCAGGAAATGGACAGTAAAGAGAGAAAAGCGGAGCAAGAGGATTAGATAACTTGACAGTAGAAACAGTCACGGTGATGCATCTGCAAATCTGCTGAGGCAGATCACAGATAACAAAGAATATTCAGGTTTACTTGGTTTGCAGCTCTTTTAAGAGAAGTCCGTGGTAATGAATTGCATGTCCGCTGTGGGAGCGTCCTCTAACTGTGTGATCGCTGTGTGTGTGACACAAACGCCCTGTGCTGCCTCATGGCTCCCTGATGCTCTGCTTGTCTGGAAGGCTCGTCCCCCAGCCCCGTCCGCCGTGGCGCAGCGTCCACAGCCTCAAGTCCCCACCTCCAGGCTCGTCTCAGCCACCCCGTCTCTGTGCATGCCTGTCTCGTGTGCAAAGAGAGGTCCCGTTCCCGGCCACTTGGCCAACCCAGGACTCCTCCCCAAAAGAGAGTCAGTCCTGTGGATTTCCACCAATGCACCCTTTACTTTCCGACTTCCATTTTCCTGTTTGGAAACAAACACTAACACTAAAATTGGTGAAAAGCCATCCAATTCTGCTTTATTTTGAAGGAACGCATCCCTCGTAAGTCGTCGTCCTGGTACCTCTGTCCATCCGCTGAGGCGAGAACAGCTTCTACACGTAGAACACCAGTAAATACTCACCGTCGCGCACGGCAGTGACCAGGTGTAGACGGCAGCTCGTGGCTGACATGCGAAGCTCGTCTGTGGATTCGGTGCTCTCCAGCCGTGTCAGGGACTGTGCTGCTGAAGAGAAGGACTCATTTTTGCTCTGTTTCGCTGGCCTCTGTCTTGCTTAGGGTATAGAAGGCGGCACGGTTGTTCATGAATGACGCCATCGTTCTTTACGCTTTCCCTGCTGAATTGCTGGGTTGCTCCTAGGAAGGACCATTTTGTTCTCACCTCCTGTGTCTTTCGGTTCAGGAAACAACAAGTATCGCTTTAACCAGCCAACGATTATTTTAGATAATCTAATCTGCCCACAGCGAGTAGAATAAAATACTTCTGACATATGGAGTGCACTGGCCGTGAAATAAACACGAACTTAAAAATTAAGGAAAATACAACTTTCAAAGAAAATTGGGCTTGGCCGAAACCAAAACGTTTGGAAAAATGGTTGAATGTATTTTTGCCAAACCCAAAACATCGTTTTATGGTACTGGTCCTTTCTGCAAGTTCTGTGTGCTTCTGGCTAGGGGAATAACACATTTTCATATCTGCTTATAATAGGTTGTACTAGGTGCTGTGATTCTGGGTATAAGGGGACTTTTCCTGAATAAATTGAAAACTTGAAATACCAGTGCTTAAGGGCTTGCTCATTTAAAACTTTGTGATTATTTTTGGACCAGATGCAACTATGTGATTATATTTATTCATTTTTGTGTATATCTGGGGTTCTCAACCTTTTTATTTCAGAGGCTTCAAATTCCTTCATGGTCTTAAGGATTAACTCTTTGTTGGCTGTTGGTTCTGTGACATGTATTTCCATAGCCATGACCTGGACATTAAGACTGGTTTTAAGCAAACATTTCAGAATATGAACATTTATGTAACTGTGATCCCTCCTTAGAAGTCTAAACACAGCTTCAGGAAGCAGTAAGGGGGTTTGAGCTAGACCTGTTTTTTAAAAATTTTAGGAGGTACTGGGGATTGAACCCAGGACCTTGTACATGGCAAGGAGGTGCTCAACCACTGGGCTACACCTGCTCCCCAATGAGAGCTGTTTTTAGGATTGAACCCGGGACCTTGTACATAGCAAGCAGGCACTCAACCACTGAGCACGTCCACTCCCCTAGACCTGGGATTTGAGTTCCTCCATTGCTTATTACCTTGGGACCTTGGACAAGTTATGGCTCCAATTTGAATTTCAATGTCCGCATCTGTAATATGGGGGCAACAGTGCTCCCATTCCAGAGTTGTGATGAGGACAGTGATGAGGGGGTGATGCAGAGGACAGTAGATGCTCAAATTAAAAAAAAAAAAAATAGTGGAGCCTTCTTTCTCTTTCCTTCAACATGGCAGCTAAGGGACATGTCCAAATCCAACAAGAGGATGGGTCAAAGCCTTTGGAGCGTTTCTCTTTTCTTAAAGAACTGCCTGAGTTTAGTTTATGATTCACATGGGTATGCTGGTTAAGCCACTCTATTAGTTATCTATGCTGTGTAACAAATCACCCTCAATTTAGTGGATTAACACAATAGCATTCATTTTCTCACATTTAGCAGGAGGCTGCACCTCATCTCAAGGCTCATCTCAGGGAGGGCCCCCATCCAAGCCCACTCACAGCTGTTGGCAGAGCTCAATTCCTCATGGGGTGTTGGCTGAGGGCATCTTATCCTCGTTGGTTATTGGCCAGAAATGGCCCTAAGTTTCTTGCAAGTTGGGTCTCTCCATTGGGCAGCTCATGACATGCCGATGGGTTTCCCTTAGAGTGAGCAAGTGGAGAGCAATAGGGATCAAGATGGAAACCAGCATTTCTTTAGTTAGAAACACTAAAGGAAAGGGTATTACACAAGGACATGACTTACTGGGAGGTGAGGGTCTCAGAATCCTGCTGAGCGTGGTTGGACGATGAGAGACCATGTACAGATGAGCCATCTGGGGTGGGCTGGCTTCTGTCCCCAATTTAGATGTGCCCGTAATCTTAATCAACCTCCCTGTGGGTCTGAACCCGTTGTAAATAGGATCATCTGGAAGATGCTATTTTTTGGTAAGGTGTGGCCCAACTGAAGGAGGTTGCATTTTTTGATCCTTGGCCAAAGACAAGGAAATAGATCCTTCAGGAGGAATCAGCCTGGTGGACACTTTGGCGCTGGCTCACTGAAGCCGATTTTGGACTGTTGACCTAAGAATTATAAGATAATACATTTGTGCAGTTTTAAGCCAATAAATTTGTGGGCATTTGTTACAGCCGTAATAGGAAACTAGTGCAGTCCAGTTGCCCAGTATGCTGCGCTCTTCCGGCTCTTTCTTGTTATAGAGCTTCAACCTGGACCGATGATGGCACTTTCCAGAGGGTCCTAGGAAAGACGATCTTTACTTTGCACGATTCTTCTTTGCCCAAGCACACTGAACTCATTTGAAGGCACGTGGAAAAACTGTACTTAGGATGTTCAAGAGGCAATCTAGCTCGTCTCTTTTATTTCCTCCTTGCCTGTGAACATCCAAAGCAAGGATCAGAGTTGAACCTTTTTGCTGGTTAATCTAGGAATTGAGGAGAAAGGGCAGTAGGGAAAATGAAGCAAGGATGATTGAGCTCTTTCTTCTCTCTTCCTAAAAGGTGATGCTCAGAATGTTTTCCATTTACTCAGAAGTGTTGAGTAAATGAAAAAAACAAAACCATGAAATATGACTTGTTGAGGATCTTGTCATCATCCTTTGTCTACAGCCTGGAGTCAATGCTTTAAGCATATCGGGAACCCTCCAGAGCGAGCCGACCCTGGATTCTCTGGAAGCTGTGCAGCTTCCCACGTGGTGTCTGTAGGAGGTTAGGGACGTCCTACACTGATGGTAATTTTTATTATTATTTATTTATTTCCTGTTTATCCATTTTTACACACACACACCCGTCTCTGCTGTTTCTGTGTCCATTCACTGGGCAACTATCTGTGTCTGTTCCCTGCCCTCTCTTCTCATCCTTCTCCTCCTGTCTTCACCGGGATTCAATCCTCGGAAACTCCGATGTGGGAGAGAGGCGTCCTACCACCTGCGCCACCTCAGTTCCTGGTTTTTCAGAGCGTCTCATCTTGGGTCTCCCTTGTGTCACTCTCCTGTTACATCATCATCTTGCTGCGTGGCTCATGGGGCCTGATGGCGCACCCGCTTGCGGGGCCTGGCGGCCTGCGCATCTTCTATATTTTTCTTTATTTTTACCAGGAGGTCCCGGAAATCGAACCCAGGTCCCTCCATATGGGAGACAGACGCCCAACCATTTGAGCCACATCCACCTCCCTGATGATAATTTTTAAAGTCTGTGATAAACATCACTATTTCTGTTTCCCTAGTACCAAAACAATCAGAGACAAGTTAAAATGTAATAAAAGATGAAGATAATTGTAAAACCCACATACTTGATGTAATTTCCTTTTTTTAATTTGCATATTTGTTTCATTGATCATCAAAAGTCATTGAACTCATTGTACAGGTATATATACTTATTGGTAACCCTGAATTTAGCTTAAAGAAAATGATAGAAGACCATCAGTGTGTGCTATGGTTAGGATAATGTGTCAGCTCGGCCAGTCATGGTATCCAGTATTTGGTCAAGCAAGCACTGGGCTAATTATAATACAAGGACATTTCTGGGCTTTAGTCTTCAGTGAGTTCATTGCATAGATGGCTGGTCACATCTACAATCAGCAAGGGAGATTGTTATCAGCAATGAGTGATGCCTCATCCAACCAGCTGAAGGCTTTAAAAGGGGACGTGATTTCAGTATCGAGAGAGAGAATCCCCATCTCTACTTCAGACAGCCAGCATCTCCTGGGAGCTCATCACGGACCTTCATCGGAGCCCCTGGTTTGCAGCCTGCCCTGTGGAATTTGGACTTGTGCATCCCACAGTCACATGAGAGAATTTTATAAAATCTCATAATATTTGCAGATATCTCCTGTTGGTTCTACTTTCCTAGAGAACCCCAACTAATACAGTGTCTTTTAAAAGAGTGTCCCACAGTTTGCCTCTAATTTCTTTTGCTTTTGTTTTCTTCTGCAATTCAGCATCCCCTGCCATCCTTGAAGAAGGAATCCTTTCTTATCACTCACCTATGTATTAACTAAACCCAAACGTAAGCTCATTCAGCTCTTCAGGAATTGGCTGCAGTGGGGACGAGTGACCCAAGAGGTCACGGAGCAGTGGACGGTTATCACACTGTGGTGTTTTCCAGGCATCTTGACGTGGGTTCTGAAAGCAGGGAAGAAAAGTAAAAATATCCCAGGAGACCCCCACTCCTGGACCTTTTATCAGACTCCAAGTGTGGGGTCCTTGGGCACCATGTCCTGCGGTGGCCACAGGGGGTACTGCTGTGGAAAAAAGTCCTGAGGAACCAGTTTTTCTATACCCTGGAATGCTTTCATTTGAGGAAGAGAAATATGAGTCAATCCTCGTTATTCGAGGATTCCATACTTGCGCGTCTGCATGCTTCTTAGCATTTATTTCCAATCCACAAATAAAAATCAATACTCATGATGTTTTGGTGGTCATTTGTGGACATGTGCAGAAAGACAAAAATGTTGAGTCGCCCACAGGGCTGAGTCCCAAATGAGGTCGAACAAGGTGATGCGCTGTCTCCTCACACCGTGAACAAGTGAGCTTTCTGTGGTACATTCGCTGCCATGCCTTTCTCATGTTTGTGCTTTTTGTGGGTGATTTTGCTGCTTAAAATGGTCCCCAAGCACAGCGCTGAAGTGCCAGCTGGAGATCCTGAGCAAAAGAAGTTTCCGCCGCGTGCCTTATGGAGAAAACCCAAGCCGTTGGCTGTGAGTTCAATGCTAATGAATCCACAATCTATACTAATTTAGGCGTCTTGAAACAGAAGCGCATGTAAAACAAGTTCGCCTATTGATCATCGGATGAGAACGCTGCGATCTGCAGCTGTGGGAACCTCACGCCGTGTCTCCCCAGGAGCAGTGGCTCAGGATTCACCGATCCGAGGCTCACGGCAAGTTTATAGAACAAAACGGCTGTCGATAGCGAGCATCAGTTGTATTTGGTCATGAAGCAAAGGGAGGGCAAGCCTGGATGGATAATGCAGGAAAAATAACGCGGGGGCTCTTTGTCGCTGGACACTTTGGGAAATGGGGTTGGCTGGTCAGCCAGGTGGCCGTGAGAGCTTAAGTGCTTCTCTTGTGTTCAGAGATGGGGCACGAGTCTTCTCCATGGTCTCACTGTGGTCTCCTCAGAGCATCTGCCCAGGACCTTCACAGGGGAGGCTGAAGCCAGGGGAGAGAGCTGGGGGACAATGGTGGATGTTTTACTGGACCTGGGCACTGAAGGAAAGAACAGTCATGGGGAGTTCCCTCAAAATGAGTCCTGGGGTGCCCCCTTGCCTTCTTGGGCATGAGATGGGGTCTCCTGGGTCTCTTGGTTTTCTAAAAGCTCCAGACCCATTTCACGATTCAGAAACTCAATTTCTTGAGGTCTGCAGTGGCTTTGTCTTCTGGGACTTGAGGTGGATGCTGTGGTGAGTTGTGTAAAAGAGAAATTACCGTGTGACTTCCCCCATGGATTCTTAGTCTAAAGTAAGGCTAATTCACCTAAAAAAAATGTCTCAAGCCATGTTGGTGTAATTTGGCAGATTGAACCTTACATAAGCCAAAAACTAATCTTTGTTACTTGATCCATGAAACCCATAATTTAATGACCCATAGTTCATTAAAATTCAACCAAGATAACATTTTAAAATTTTATTGACTACCCTTTGGTTTTGAGATGGTGGACAATGTGGGGTGCGTCTTGTTTTTTCATCACTTCTCCACACTTTTCTCTTTATTCCAGGAATGTTTTTGAAGGAGTTGGACTTAGGTTGACCAAATGGACCATATTACTCAATATTTGGACTGAAATTTCACCTAATGTGAAAATATGCCCAATTGTAATTTTTGCTTCCAGTGGGAGATGAGGGGATTACTGAAACATCCACTTTTTGATAGTTTGGCTTACTTTTCCTGCTGTTGGATTTTTCACTTTCCAGGAATATTCCTTTTCTGTCAAAAGATGGGTGGAATTCACCAACACTGTCTCCCCAATGCCTGGGGAATCTACTCAATGGAGACGCAGAAGGAGCCTGTTGGCTACTGTCTTTGAAGTATCCTCTCGCATCATCAGCCTAACGTCTCCTCGCCTCGTAGAGAGAATTCTGAAGTCACAGAGAAAGGCATGACAATAACGTCACAATCTTAAAGGAGAAAAAGCACGATGCAGATGAGGTAAGAAAAATAACATTGTGTGACCTTCCCAGGACATTTTCAACCAATGCAATTAGCCAGATGGCTGAGAGGATTTACGTGTCTAAAGTAATAGTCTACCCCTTCTTGTTTTTCTCCTCTCCAGCCATTAAGGATTTAGAATTCTTAACCACTTTCACAGAACAATGGAAGCAAAACCCTGGATATCTACCAAAGCTGCAATTATGAGCCAAGTGGCCCCAACATATCATGATAATTTGAAGCAATGCATAACAACCATTCCCCCAGCCAAACAAATTGCTGTAATACAACACAATTATTTATTACAAGGTCAAAATAAGTGAAATCACATCGTGGCCATCTATCAGCGTGGAAGTGATTCTAATAGCTCCCTCCATTAAGTGGAAATCACGGTCAGTGAGAACGTGATGTCTGCCGTCATCTCCACAGAGAGACGTTTTCTTTTCAAATTGTGGGAAAGCAATTTTGATCCTAATGAGTGTGTCACAATGGGGATATTTTAAAGTAATGTAATTATTGTCTCTAGAACTCGCCTGCATGCCTGTGAATGAAAGGTCAGTTCCTTTTTCCTGCTGATAGTGTCTATTGACATAAATCCTAAAGGGAAACTCAGGGTGGCTTAGAGAGCAGCTCAAGGTCCAGGCTGCAGACGAGCTCAGACCCTCTGGGAGAATGCTGCACTTTGTCCGGAGAACTCGTACTTTCGGGCAAATCCGCAAGGTTCCCGCAGAGCAGTTGGAATAGTCCATTTTACGGCTGATGTAGGTTATTTGTGAGCTGTGCAGCTCTGTGAGGGTCATGCAATTTCCCCGGTTTCTACATAATTGCACAGCCGCTCTTCCCACCAGAGAAAAGTCCCAGGAACCTCACGAGTCGGTGTTTCACACGCGGTTATTGATGGCAGTTGGTGACACGCGGTGGAGGGTGAGACCTTTTTGGGGAAAAGTCATCCTGGGTGAGTGGGTCCAGTGTTGTAGGTTGATGCTCCAGTTACAAGTTGATAAACTCATTTCTCGACGAAGACGTAAACTGTTTTTTCTCACAGGAGGTGATGGTGGGGGGATGATCAAATTCCACTAACTTGCACGAACACCGTTTTGTCCTCTTGCTTCCATCGTGCTCTGAGCTCTAGATGTCTTTCCGTCTCGCGGTTTGCACGCGTGTCGCGTTTGCGTTGCTCTCTTAGAGGGCGCTGAGCCCCACGCCTTCAACGGCTCCAGCTGGAAGGAAGATGCCCAAACACGGATGATCGATTCTGGAGCGTTTGGGGCAGTCTGTGGTAAGTCTAAGGATAGAAAAAGTGGGTCTCCTGGAGGTTTTAGGAGTGATATCCCACTGTGGTGCAGGAGCACCCCAAATCCCTCACTTGGGAGGAAGACGGCACCCCGAGGAGAAGCAGCTCTTCCCTCGGCCCCTCTGCGCTCGTGGGTCAGGGCGGGCTCACGCTGGCCCGGCCCTCGGACGTCTCGGGGCCTGTGCGGGGTCTCAGACAGGGCTGGTTTCCGCCGCGGACGTGCAGACAGGGCCCTGCACTCGCCAAGGCTGTCTCCCTCTGGGGCAAAAGTGGGTGTTGCCGGCTGTTGCCCGGTGCTCCTGGTTTTAACCATTTCCTCACGGCAGATGACCCCAAGTCCATGGTCATGAAGGACCCCAAGCCCAGTCTAAGATGGGAGCATGTGACCCCTCAGGGACCCCCACTCTGAGAACTTGTTACCTGACTCCTCAGGGACCCCCACTCTGAGAACTCATCTCCTGACCCCTCAGAGACCTCCATTCTGAGAACTCATCTCCTGACCCCTCAGGGACCCCCACTCTGAGGTGAACACCTGACCTGGTCCATCCACAGGGCTCCTAGCACTCCCCAGGCCCCCTCTGCTCGCCCCTCCCTGTACCCATGTGGCCCCTCCAATGTCCAGGGCAGAGCTGCGGGGGCTGTGGCCTTCTCCCCCACCCTCTCCAGCCATCACCCTGCTCTGATCCGTCTGACTCTGCCCTGAAGCTGCAGCCACTTCCCAGCTCCATGTCCCTGCCCCTTGTCCACTCAACAGGAGCACCACCCGTGCGGAGGTCCCTGGAAACGGCGTCCTTCTCTGCCGACGGAGGCACCAGGTCCCTGGTGGCCGCCAGCCCTGTTCGCGGGGACTTGCGCTTGTTGTCTGAGTCCTGCTCCCTGGAGGCGATGGGACCCTGCTGTCCTTGTCTACTGACCACCACATTGGAGGGTGCTGGTGGGGGCGGGTGGGCAGCGGCCGGCACAGGACGGGATGCTGGGGAAGGAAAAGGCTGGAGTCTAAAGTTATTTCTGTCGTTTCCAAGAAGCTGGGACACGTGTGAGGGCAGAGCTAAGTGGACGATGTGGTCAGCTGGGAGGGAAAGCCTGGATGGACATCAGACCCGGAGGGTGTCTCCAGATAATCGACACGGTGGTCAGAGAGCAGGATGGACGTGGGACTGACCGGAGAGCAGGGTGGACAGAGCTGGCTGCTGACAGAACGGGCTCTTCAGGAATGCCCAGACCACTGGACGTGCTCCAGCTGCTTGTACAGCAACGAGCGAAGTTTGCCTGAGCCTCCTCAGGGCTGTGATTTCCTCTTCCTTCTCATCAATTGTCCACGATGGCGAAACGATCCAGCTCCGAGCTTGCCCCTCCCTCCCCCAGGGCAGGGACCTCACTGGGTATCACGCTGCATCCTCGTGGTATACAGTAGGTGCTGAATATGTGTTTGTGGAGCAGAACCTCATCCCATATATGTATTTTTCCCTTATTAAGATGAAATTCACATACAATAAAGTTAACATCTTTAAAGAGGATAGTTCAGCGACATTTAGCAAATTCACAATATTGTACAAACACCACCACTATATATTTCCGTAATATTTTCATCACCCCAAAAGAAAACTCTCTACCCATTAAGTAGTCACTCCCCGGTCCCGCCTCCCCAAGCCCGTGGAAACCACCAGTTGGCTTTCTATTTCTATGGATTTGCGTATCCTGGACGCTTCACATAAATGAAATCATACCATACGCTACCTTCTGCAGCTGGCTTATTTCACTTGGCGTAGCGTTTCGAGGTCCATCCACGTTGAACCAGTCATCAGAACTTCTTTCCCTTTCATGGCTGAGTAATATTCGGTGCATGGCTCTACCATGCTCTGTTTTTCCATTCATCTGCTGATGGGGCATTCGGTTGTCCCTCACTGTTTCTCATCACCTAATTTATAGCTGCCAAGCCTTTCTGGTTGGGTCTCCCAAGCTTTGCTGGGGCCGAAGAGTGAATGGGATCCTGAGTAACTCCAAAACTGCAGGAGTTGTTTGTTCTGGAGCTGTTGGATGTGGTGATTTGACCATTAATGAGCAAGAACTAAAGGCAGCGAGATTTTATATATATATATACTGTTCTTTAGATGCCCAAACGGGCACGAAAATCCTTGAAACTTGAATACTAATTTTTTCACCCTAGATTCGAGGAGCGCTGGCTCATGGCAGCCAGTTCCACGCAATATTTCAACACAGGGGATGCAACAGTTAAGCTTACTAGGGGCAAACTATCCTGCAATGGGGGACAAGCCCCCTCCCCACATGAGGATGGAAAAGAGCAAGCACATGAAGGGTCAGATCTGGGGTACCACAACCTGTTTTTTAAAAACGGCTGAGCTCTGCATGGGAATCCATTTGACTTATTTAG
>JAQZBX010101658.1:0-11235 GCA_029593785.1 Cabassous unicinctus
TGTGCTTGCTGTGTCCATTTGCTTTGCGTTTTTCTGTGTCTGCTTGTCTCCCTTTGTTGCATCATCTTGCTGTGTCAGCTCACCGCACCACACAGGCTCGCTTGCCTTCACCAGGAGGCCCCGGGAATCGAACCTGGAGCCTCCCATATGGTAAACGGGAGCCCAACCAATTGAGCCACAGCCACTTCCCTCATGTAATGCTTTAATGTAAATATATCTTAGTTCTAGTTCCCAGGTCCATAATATATGGAACTACCGCCTAAAGTTTCCCATCTTTGGAGAAGGAGTGATCTGAAGAACATTGTCCTGTTATGAGTATCTAAAAATGCCTTGGTTGGTTTTGTACTTACCAGAAAAGTGTATTTTTTTGAAAGTTGTAGGCTTGTTTTTCAGAGGGATTGTGAATTCATGGCATTGTTTAAAAGTTATCCTTAAGATGGACACTCAAATGTGATGAATTATGATGTAAATTAATATTGATCAATATCACTTAATCTGTATTTTCCTCTTGGGGAAAAGAACTTTATCACCTGAACAGCTCTTGTACCAGTTTACAAAGCTGATTCAAGGTGGGTTCATTATAGAAGTGCAGTTTGCCTGGGATTGACAGAGAAGAGTTTCTCTAAGATCATGATGTCATCCCTCTTATGCATTGCAGACAAATCTAGAACATGATGTTTATGAAAGACTTACCAACTTACAGGAAGGAATTATCCCAAAGAAAAAAGCAGCAACTGATGATGATCTACACCGAATAAATGAGCTAATACAGGTTTGAATGAGCCCTTTCACTTTGCATCATCTTCTTAGTGGAGTCGTTTAAAGATTTTACTTTTCCCATTTCCCTCCCCAATCTACTAATATCTTTAGTAAAAACCTGTTACTTATTTCAGTCTGAGTTACCAAAAACACTAAGACTTTTTTTTCCATGTGAAAGCCTCAAAATTGCAACATCCCAGTTGATGAAGTTATTTAAAAGCCATATTGCCCTCATAATTACTGATTGAAGATGTTGTGTCTTTCTTTTCAGGGAAATATGCAGAGATGTAAACTTGTGATGGATCAAATCAGTGAGGCCAGAGACTCCATGCTTAAAGTTTTAGATCATAAAGACCGTGTCCTGAAGCTTCTAAACAAGAATGGGACTGTCAAGAAAGTGTCAAAATTGAAGCGAAAGGAAAAAGTCTAGACCCAGGAGAATCAGGACTTTGGAAACAAAGAATTTATGAAGAATGATGGTGGGGGTGGGGGGTGGGATTTGGTTATTTTCAAAGTGGAACATTGAAATAAAGGAAGCGTTCCTTAATTCACACATGAAAGCAGAGGGACCCATGGCATCCATTGGCACGAAAGGATCGGAGCTGCCCTGACTCGGTGAACCCCGTTCTTTCTTTCAGGTGTACCCTTTTTAAACCCACTCTGTGGTCATGAATAACTCCTGATGCGTCAGCGTCTGCCCGTTGGAATCAGTGACACAAATGGATGACTGGCATTTCTCAGCCTCCCTGTTTTATAAACTATACTTATCTGGTGGATCCCTGCAGGACCCATACTGAGCCTGGACTGAAAGTATCCACTCGGACCATCTGGTATCTCGCTACGCTGAAAATAAAACCTCTTCCTCTCACCCTTGTCAGTTCTTCTGTCTGACCTTCAAATGCCCGAGCTGGCCTTTGAGAGCAGTGCCATGGCACTGAGAGCTGCCGCATCTTACTTTGAAAGGGTTTGAACTATTCTTGTCACTTTTTTAAAAAACCATTTCAAAGTGAAATTGTTATGTTGTCTGTCCTGTGTGTGTCAGAGTTGAACTTTAGTGGAGGTTCAGAGCAGGCAACACCCTAGGTTGCTCTGAGATCCTTGTTCTGAAGTATGTTCTTGGCTCTCTCTACTCCTGTAGCTGGTGTGATGCTGTTAATTGTACGTACCACAGATCGCCAAACATTAATAAAGGACTCAAAGAGGTTTTTGTAAATGAGCAGTTTGGATCTTTTTGTCAAGCCCATTGGTGCTGTACTGAGCACCACTGGAGCGTTTACCCTCCTGTAGTTTCTCACACATCGATGAGCGTGTACTCCATTAAAAGTTTTGTTATTCTGCATGAAGCATGCCATTTACCAAGTATTTTAAAGCTGTCATAGTGGCGAAGTCTGTTGGATTTTGGTTATTCTAAATATTGTGGCCCAGCGCAGATATAAATCAGTCATTCTAGGATGATTAAGGCTGGATTCTGGGGTTGGAGCAATGCAGATGGGCAGATTCTCTTCACAAGGTGGTTCTTCCTCCCATTCTACTAGCCTGAGTGGTAAGGTAGCCCAGGCTTGCTCCCTGTGGGAAAAGACCAGCCATCTCCCTTCTTTCTCATAGATATGTGGCAGGAAAGGCCGTCCAAAGGCCAGCCTCCCTCATGACACTTGTTGCCAGTGACTTGCTTGGGGCTGGAGCTCTTCTCTTCACTTGGACCTGAACAGTTTTGAGACAGACATCCATGCCAATTATGCCCAGGTCTTTGGGACCAACACTGTCTCTTTAAAAAGTTTTCCTCCTATTGGAGTGGTAAGCTCTCTGGTAAGGGATTGAGGGGAAATGAAGCGCAGTGTATCTCTGGCCTTCCTCAGGTTAGCCCACTTCACCTGCATAACCTGGGCTAAAGAAGGCCTCGAAGCCAAGTAGAGTTCAATAGAATTTTTCAGTGGGGTTGGAGCCAACTTCATAGATACGCCTGAGTGTTCACTAGGTGCCAGTATAGTATGACTGTGCTAGTGTAGTGCTCCTTTGCCTCAGGTTGTCCTTTGTGCACATTTTACCCCAGGGATGTCATGGAGCATGCTGACTGATGATGGACAGTCGTCAAGTATTTGGGATCCATTATTGTAAACGTGTGTTATTGGGAAACGTCAATACCTCTGTTTAAACAAAACTTAGATTTCATCTCTTTTCCAGGACGTGTGTTTGATATAAGCTTTGTTGTCTGTGCAGGTGGGAAGTGAGGTTTTCTCTATTCCCCCACCTTAGGAGGACAATACAACCAGAAGTTGGGAGAGGCAGTTGGCATGAACCTCATCAATGGACATCATTCTTTAAAAACAGCTTTTTTGCGGAATAACAATGAACTAGGCATTTAAAAATGTACAATTTGATAAGCTCTGACATAGGTGTACATCCAAGAAACCATTACCATAATCGAGAGAGTGGACATATTATCAGCCCCAAAAGATGCCTCATGCCTCTTTGTGAGCCTGCCTGCTACCCCTGTTCCCCCTCCCCAACCCCAGGCAAATGTTCATCTCTTTCCTGTCACTCTACGTTAGCTTGCATTTTCCAGAATTTCGTATGAATGAAATCATAGTAATATGTACTCTTTTTGGAGGAGAGGGGAGACTGGCTTCTTTCAGTCAGCATAATGGAAAATTATGCTGACATTCATGCTGTTGCTTGTTTCAGTAGTTAACTGCTTTTTTTTGTGAGGTAAAATTCACATAACATGAAATCAATTAAGTTGAAGTGCACAATTCAGTGGCATTTAGTACAGTCACAGTGTTGTGTCTAGTTCCAAGACATTTTCATCACCTCAAAGGCAAAGTCCATGCTCATAAGGCCATCGCTCACTCTCCCTCCTCCTTGCCTTCTCTGCAGCCCTGGACAGCCACCAGCCTGCATCTGTCTTCATGGGTTTACCTATCCTGGAAGTTGCATATAAAGAAATCATACAGTGTATGATTTTTTTATGTCTGCTTCTTTACTTAACCTAATGTTTTACTTAATATAATGTTTTCAAGGTTCATCCATGTTATAGCATGTATCAGAATTTCATTCCTTACGACTGAATAATAACCGTTGTGTAGATAGACCACATTTTGTTTATCCATTCATCAGTTAATGGACATTTGGGTTGTTTCCACCATTTTGACTGTTGTGAATAATGCTGCTATGAACACTTGTGTACAAGTATTTGTTTGGTTCCCTAGTTTCAGTTCTTTGAATTTCACCTATGAGTGAAATTGCTGGCAGTTTTGTGTTTAACTTTATGAAGAATCACCAATCTCCTTTCCACAGCAACTGCACCATTTTACCTTCCCACCAGCAGTGTACGAGGGTTCCTGTTTATTTCTGTGTATCCTCAACAATACTTATTTTCTTTCTTTTTTATTCTAGCCTTCCTACTAGGCTTGAGGTGGTATCTCATTGTGTTTTGTTTGTTTTTTGTTTTTTTAATATGGAATGCTTCATGAATTTGCGTAGTTACCCTTGTGCAGGGACCATGCTAATCTTCTCTTTATGGTTCCAATTTTAGTATATGTGCTGCAAAGCGAGCATTCATTGTGGTTTTGATTTGCATTTGCACAGTTCATTGCTGCTGCTTGCTGAGTAGCATTCCATTGTACTGATATTCCACAAGTTGTTTATCCATTCACTTGTTGGGAGATACTTGAAATATTGCCAGTTATTATGGGTTGAATTGTATTCCCCCAAAAAGATACAGTGAAGTTCTAACCCCCAGTACCTCAGAACGTGAACATATTTGGAAATTGGGTGGTTGCAGATAGAATTAGTTAAATTAAAATGAAGTCATACTGGAGTAGGATAGGCCCCTATTCCAATATGGTTGGCGCCCTTATAGGAAGAGAAGAGGCAGAGAGAAGACAACCATGTGACAATGGAGGCAGATTAACTTGTGCTGCCACAGGCCAAGGAACACCAAGGAGTGCCAGCCACCCCAGAAGTCAGGAGAGAGGCACAGAAGCATTCTTCCCTACAGACTTCAGAGGAAGCTCGGCCCTGCCAACACCTTGATTTCAGATTTCCAGCCTCCAGAACTGTGAGACAATAAATTTCTGTTGTTTTAAGCCCCCAGTTTGTGGTACTTTACAGTAACCCAGGGAAACAGAGACCAGTTTTTGGTAATTACAGATAAAATCACTGTGAGCATTTGTGTATGAGTCTTTATGTGGACATAGGCTTGTACACAACTTTTGATTGGTGATTCTATGTTTAAGTTGTGCTTTCTAGCTGACTTATGACCAGGAGATAGTGCTGAGAAGTCCAAAGGCCAAGTGACTGTTGTCCAGAAAAATCTTTCACAAAATTTAAAGATTAGGAAGACTTTGAAATGTATTTGAGTTAAGACTTAGGTGTGGCTCTTATTCTTTAGAGTAGAAAACCAAAGAACCATAAATTTTGACAAAAAGGTTTAACCTATCTGCCTGGTCTAGAAAATCTTTTATATATTATTTTTCAAAACCTGGATATTTCCAAAGATTACTAAATAGAAAATACCTTGTGATGTTTTCATTTTCAGTGACTAGCTTGCTAATAATATAGATCAGACAGTTTTAGAGTTGAAAGCTTATTTACAAGATACATAATCCAATACAACCTATGAAGAAATGGACACCTTTGAAAGCATGTATGCTTACATTTTATTGTAAAATACATCAAGGTAAAGAAAATTGCATAAGACAAATGTATAGTTTTATAAATTATTAAACAGAAGAATAACTTTGCAGTCACCATCTGGACAAGAAATAGAACTTTCTAGTTATCCCAGAAGCTCCAAAAGAGCTCTATCCGAATCACAGCCCCCTGCCTTACCCCAAAAGTAACCATTATCTTGACTTTTTTTTCCCAAGTAACTAATTTAATATGGTATAATTTCCACATATTAAATGTACGATTCTGTGCATTTTGACATATATACAGCCATGTAGCCTGTTCCCTAGTAAAGATGCATGACATGTCCATCACCCTAGAATGTGCCCCTTTGTAGTCAGCACCCACCACTTCACCCTCCCCCACCCCCACACAGGTCAACACTGATGTAATTGTCTGTTGTCTCAGGTTTGTCTGTTCTTGAGCTTTATATACTTAGAATCATGCAGTATGTATACTTGTGTCTGGCTGCTTTTGCTTAACCTGATTTGAAATTCATCCATTAGTTGTACGTTGTATCACTAAGTTTTTTCTTTTTATTCCATTGTGTGAATATGCTACAGTTATCCATTCACCTGTTAATGGACATTTGGGTTTCTAGTTTTGGGCTTCTCTATACAAACCTCCTATAAACATTTGTGTACAAGTGTTTTGTGGGCTTAAGTTTTCATTTGTCTTGAGTTCATTTAATTCCTAGCAGTGGAATTGTGCTAGATGACAGAATAGGTATATGTTTAACTTTATAAGAAACTGCCAAACAGTTTTCCAACATGGCTATGCATTTTTGTATGTGTGAGAGTGCCAGTTGCTCCATATCCTTACAACATTCAGCAGTGTTCTTTTAATTTTAGTGGTGTGAAATAGTATTTCATTGTAGTTTTAATTTGCATTTCTTTGACAACTAAAGCTATTGAGCACCTTTCAAAAATAATTCAATTAACAAATATTTATTGAGTGCCTGCTATGTGTAAGGCATTGTTCTAGGCACTTGGATATAAGAACCAAAAAAGCAAAGATCCCTGCCTCTACATTCTAGAGAGAGGGGGAGGAAAGACAGTAAAAAATAAACATAAGCTCCCATTCAAGCCACAGCTAGCCTATAAGCTCATAGAGGGGCAGTGATTCCATCTCTTTTTTCAAAAAACAATTTTATTGACGTAAAATTTGTACAAAACAAGATGTTCCACATTGTCAACAACACTTGATATTGGCAGTCTATTTCTAACCATTCTAATTGGTGGTAGTGGAATCTCTTTTTGGTTTTATATTTTCATTTCCCTGAGACTAATGTTGATGAATATCTTTTCATGTGCTAATTGGCCAGTCATATACTCTTTTTCGACATGTCCAAATCTTTTGCCCATTTTAAAAAACTAGGTTGATCATCCTTTCATTGTTTGTAGTTCTTTATATTTTCTAGATATAAGTCCTATTTCAGGTGGGTATTTCTCCTTGTCTCTGGCATGTGTTTTTTGTTTTTTTTTAATTGAATATTTATTTAGAATGAAAAAAGGAATAAAAGCAAATTGCAAATTTTGAAAAGCTGGCAAATAATACAAATATCACAATCCATAAAAATAACACATTATTATTTTGCTGACATACCTCTATAGCAATTTTTCATGCATTTTATAGCTCATATTCTGATTGCCCCTTTAAATTACAATGATTTTTTAAAAATGTTTTTGGAAAAGTTGTGAGCTTACAAAACAATCATGTATAACATATAGGGCTCCCATACATCACCCCGCCACCAACACCTTGCATTGTTGTGGAGCATTTGTTACAAATGAAAGAACATCATCAAAATATTACTGCTAACTATAGTCCATATCTTATATTTGGTGCATTTTTCCCCGAAACCACCCTATTATTAACACCCTGTATTAGTATTGTATATTTGTTATAGTTCATGAAAGAACATTGTCACATCTATACCTTTAACCACAGTCCATCATCCACCATAGAATTCACTGTGTTATACAGTCCCAGACCTTACACAATCCATCCAAAGTGTACATTCAGTGGCTCTCAGCTTCATCACGGAGTTGTACTATCATCACCTCAGTCAATTTTACAATGTTTTCATTACTCCACAATGAAAAATCCCGTGCATCCTTTTACCCACCCCCCTTTTGTTGACCCTTAGAATTTATATATCTTCTTTGGCATTGCTCCAAAAATATTACAATATTACTGTTAAATATAGTCCATAAGTTACATTAGTTCTATTTTCCCAAGTATTACCATGGTAACACCTTGTAATAGAAGAACATTCTTGTATTTGTACCATTAACTACAAACTTCATCTACTACCAAAATCACTGGGAAGCGGATGTGGCTCAATCAATAGGGCTCCCGTTTACCATATGGGAGGCTCCAGGTTCGATTCCTGGGGCCTCCTGGTGAAGGCAAGCCAGCCCACGCGGCGTGGTGAGCTGACGCAGCAAGACGACCCAACAAAGGGAGACAGACACAGAAAAACGCACAGCAAATGGACACAGCGAGCACAAGCAGCAAGGGGGGGATAAATAAATAAAAATGAAATCTTAAAAAAATCACTGTTACACAGTTCCCAGATTATCTCTAGCTTCCTTTCAATTGACGTTTACATCCTTAGACAAGGACATTTACATCCTTTTGCCACAATCACGTTTATAAATCAGCAGTGTTACTTATACTCACTATAATGTGTTACTATCCACTCTATTCATTTCCATACATCTACAATATACCTTATTAAAAATTCTACATACATTAAGCATCAGCTCCCTTTTCTCAGCCCACATTTTATCTCCTAATAACCTATCCTCTAAAGTTTACCTCCATGGGTTTACGCATAGTATTTAGTTCATATTAGTAAGACCATAAAATATTTGTCCTTTTGTGTCTGGCTTATTTCACTCAACATAATATCCTCAAGTTTCATCCATGTTGTCATATGCATCCTGACTTCATTTCTTCTTACAGCTGAATAGTATTTTTATGGTATCCTTTATGAGCAGGAATGTTTATCTTTATGGTCTACTTTATCAATTTTTTCTTTTACTGTGAGTGCTTTAGGTGTGCTAAGAAAACTTTTCCTATCCTAAGGTCTCAGATATTTGTATTTTTCTTCTAGAAAGTATATAATTTTTGTTCTTATATTTATATATGTGATCCATCCTGAATAATTTTTGTGCATGGTGTGAGTGTAGGGGTCAAGTTTAGTTGTTTTGTTTTTGTTCCTGCAGAGGTATTCAAATGTTTCATCTCTGGAAAAGATCCCCATTGATCCTACACCATTCTTCTATGCTTCTATCCTTATAGCAATAGCATACTGTGTTGAATCCTGTAGTTTAGTAAGTTTTAAATCAGATAATGTAAGCCCTTCAACTTTATTCTTTATCAGGGTTGTTTTAGCTATTTTATGTTTACATTTCCCTTTAAATTGTAGAGTCATGATGTCAGTTCCTCAAAAAAGCTTCTGAGATTTTGATTGGGAGGGCATTAGATCTGTAAATCAATTTGAAAAGAATTGACATTTTAACAGTATTGTCTTCCAATCAATGAGCATGACATATTTCTCCATTTCTTTAGGTCTTCTTTGATTTCCATCTGCATTGATTCATTGTTTTCAATGTAGAGGCCTTGTAATCTTTTCTGGGTATTTGAATTTTTTTATCATATTGTAAATGGTATTTTTATTAAGATTTATTTCTCCCCACCCCCTCCTTGTTTGCACTTTGCTGTGTGCTGTGTGCTGTGTCTTTAGGAGGCATTGGGAACTGAACCTGGGACCTCCAGTGTGGGAGGGAGGTGCCTAATCACTTGAGCCACCCTCCGTTCTCTGCTTTGTTGTGTCTCATTGTTTTTTCTTCTTGTGTCTCTTGTTGCACCATCTTTCCCTGCCTACCTGTCATGTCAGCTTGCTGTCTTGCTCGTTTTCTTTAGGAGGCACCGGGAACCTCTGCTCCCTGCTTTGTTGTTTCTCTCATTATGTTTTTTTCTTGTGTCTCTTGTTACATCATTGTGTTGTGTCAGCTTGCTGCACCTGCCCATCATGCCAGCTTGCTGTCTTCTTTAGGAGGCACCAGGAACCGAACCATGGACCTCCCAAGTGGTAGGCGGTAGCTCAGTCTCCTGAGCCACATTCGCTTCCCTTTAAATTTTACTTTTAAACAATTCCAAACTTACAGAAAAATTGAACACTACAAAGATCTTTTTTTCTGTAAACCATTTGAAAATAAATTATTGACATAACATCTCATCATCCTCACATAATCTATTGTGTGCTTCCTATAAGCAAAAACAGTCTCCTATATAATCAGAACACAACCATCAAAATCAGGAAATGAATGCTGCTACATTACTACTATATAATCCTCAAACCCAGTAATTTCAGTATTGTACCTTATAGCCTAAGGATCTAATACAGAATCACAATACATTTTGTTGTCATATTTCTTTTGTTCTCCTTCGATATAGAACAGTTCTTTAGTTTTGTTTTGTGTGACTTTCACACCTTGACAAATTTGAATATTGAGGGCCTTTTATTTTGTCCTCAGTTTGGGTTTCTTTATTGGATTCAGATTATACATCTTTGGTAGAAATATCACAGAAGCAAGGATATATTCTTCTCATTGCATCATAGCAGGTAGCACTCATTCAGATTTATCCCATTTTTGATGATATTCATTTTGGTCACTGGTTTAAGGTGAAGCCTGCCATCTTTCTCCACAGTAAAGTTATAATTTTTCCCGTTATAATTAATAAGTAACTTGTGAAGAGGTACTTTGAGACTATGTAAATACCCCATTTCTCATTAAACTTTCAACTTATCATTTATTTACATCATTTGGATGTATGAATTATATTTCATTCATTTTTATTGTGTTATAATTCATTGCTATCGTTATCGTTTTGAGGCCAAATTACTCTTTAAGGAGACTTTGACATGTCCCCATCATTCTTTTGATTACGTTCTTATGTACCAAGCTTACCTTATACTTTCCCTGACCAATCCTTGGAACCAGCAGTTTCTCCAAGAAGTGTTTCCTTTTAATGGAGAATGATATTTAGAAATCAAGATCTGCGTTCTAGGTGTGTCGCTGCTTTTACAATACTGCAGTTCTCAGAGCTAGGGAACACGTGCACACACATAGATATACACACATACACGCACATTTATATCTGTGTTTATTTCTGTGCCCACGTATATTGAAAACCATGAGTTCTCACCAATATCTCCAATTCTGATTCAACACCATAGTGTTCGCTTTGGCTTTCTCTCTTTCCATATTTCTACTGCCTTTCTCTGACAGTAAGACACCCATTATCATCCACATATTTATTTACTTGATCAGTCCCTCTGTGTTAACCAAACCCCCATCCCTGGGATGCTCTGACTGCTCAGTCTCCAATAACTTCTAGCAGGCAGTCTCCCCATAAGATTGCCTGGCTTACACCACTTGGTTTTTAAACTTCTACATTGTGCCCCCATAATTTCCCATATGTCAGCCCTACCTTGCTTTGCTCCACCTAATAAATTTTAGACTGAAGCGAATTTTTCAGGAAGGCAAGGAGAAGAATGGTGGTATTGATTTTTTTAAAATATGCTTTGTGGGAAGCAGATGTGGCTCAAGTAGTTGGGCCTCCGTTTACCATATGGGAGGCCCCAGGTTTGATTCCTGGGGCCTCCTGGTGAAGGCAAGCCGTCCCGTGTGACACGGGAAGCTGGCGCAGCAAGATGACACAACAAAGGGAGACAAGCAAACACAGAAAAACGCACTGCAAATGGACACAGCAAGCACAAGCAGCAAGGGGAGG
>JAQZBX010101659.1:0-11259 GCA_029593785.1 Cabassous unicinctus
TTCTATTTGTTTGTTTGGGGTCGTTTGCTTTTTTTTAATTTTTTTGCTTTTAGGCATTACTTCTTGAAGTGAAATTAAATAAAACTTTTTATTAAAAAATTCTTGCCGCAAGACTGCTACCTTATTCAATCATTTCACTATCTGTTAGGAATTAAAATAAACTGTCCTTACCTTTACCAATTTTCCACAAATTTCAGGCATATCTCCCATTTTCCGATTATCCAGCATCCGAATTTCATAAGATTGACCTATTTAAAGAATTTATTTATTAAAAACAATCCACATAAAGAACCTTACTGTGTAACATAAACATTAGACTATCTCCACCATTAAATTTGCAGAGAAGCAACTTCAAGTTGATCTTTTCCCTGCCTGCAAATCACACCAGCATTTCCTTCCTTACACAATTATAGAAGACTAAAAAGTTTCTGTGCCAATTTATTTTCATCTGCCACTCTCATACCAGTTTTTTTTTATTATGCAGGTATACGCTATGCAAGGCCAATTTTTAAAAAGTTTTATTGAGAAATAATTTACATACCATTTTAAAATTCACCCTCTGATATTGTACAATCCAGTGTTTTTTAGTATATTCACAAAGCTGTACAACCATAACCACAATCAGTTTTAGAACATTTCATTACCCCCTGAAAAAACCCTGTATCCATTGGTACCCACTCCCCATTCACCTCTTCCCCAGCCCCTGGCAACCACTAATCTAGTTTCTGTCTTTATAGCCTTGCTCTGGACATTTCAAATAAATGATATCAAACAATGTTTTTGCTTTTGGTTTCTGGTCTATCAGGTTTCTTTCATTTAGTAAAATGTTTTCAAGGTCCATCCATGCTGTGGCATTTATCAGTACTTCATTCTTTTTTCTTGCCAAATAATATTCTATTGTATGGAATACCAAATCTTATCTATCCATTCATCAACTGATGGACATTTGAGTTGTTTCTACTTGTTGGCTATTATGAATAATGAACATTTACACAAATGAACATGTACACAAATAAACATTTATACACAAGTTTTTCTGTAGATGAAAGCCAATTTTTTTTTTTTTTTTTTTGAGGTACCAGGGGCAGGGGATTGAATCCAGGACCCCATATGTGGGAAGCCAGCACTCAACCACTGAGCCGCATTGGCTCCTGAGTTGGTTTTTTCGTTTGTTTTGCTTGTTGTTTGTTTTTTAGGAGGCACCGGGAACCAAACTCGGAAGCAGGAACTCAGCTGCCTGAGCCACAGTCGCTACCCCAAAGCCAATTTTTAATTCTGGAGCCTTCTCCCCTGTATCCAATGAAGCCCAAGTCACATTTTCCGTGTTTAATTACACTGTTCTGAAGAAAACACAAATAGATATTTACACAATGATCTATAAAATTAGGAAGTTAAACTGCTGCCAAAAGTTAATAATGTATTCAAAATCCATGAAATGATATCTGGATTATCTGTTATTAAATAACAAAAATGAAAATATGATTTGACATACAAAATCAGTAAGAAGGCGTGCTTCTGATACCATGGTAGAGGGTCTTTATGATACAGCTACCAGTATCTTGTCCACGCTCCCATGGGGCTTACAAAGACTATACAAAGGGCTCTAGATCATAGGTCCAAAATACAGCAAAGAATTATCAAAAATACTACTAAATCACTCTAAGCCTAGTAAAGGAAAACTACTATATACGGCATGTTACCCAGGAATATTCCTTAAATTCATCAACAGGTTGACTGACAGGTTCACCCTAAAAAAAATCACCTTTATGGCAAGAGATATTTTTAAAAAGTTAAACCAGGAACGATGTCGCTCAGTGGTCAAGCACCTGCTTCCCATGTACGAGGTCCCGAGTTCAAGCCCCAGTACCGCCTAAAAAAAATTTAAACCAAGACACAGATTGGAAGAAGATATTTGCAACAAATTCAACAATGGTTCTGAACTCAGAACAAGCAAGTCAGTAAGAAATAATTTTTAAAATAAATATATTTTTAAAATATACCATTATACATTTAAAATTACACTCAACTCCCCCCAAACCTAGGAAATAAAAATTAACAAAACGTGTGTGTCAATTATTAGCTAAATCAAAAATGTTTGATTAATACAAATCAGGTGGACAGGGATGGGGGAGAAATAAGGATGTGGGGAATTATAAATGGATAGTGCATCAGTGAAAGGAAATCTAGCTACACTTATCAACAAGTCATATGCTGCATCCTTTGATTTGGACTGGTTAAGACAAACAGAAAAAAACTGCAAGGGGGATATGTTTGCAATTCACATTACACACAAGTGGCTAATCTCCCTAATACACAAAATTGCTAGCTAACAAATGCCCAACATCCTAAAAGAACAAATGGGCAAGTGACACGAACATGTAGTACACCCATAAAAAAGGAAATGCCAACACTCTTAAATTTAAGATATTCTTTGGCCATCCGAAAAATGCCAATTAAAACCACACTGAAATCATTTTCACCTATCAGATTAGTACAAATCTCTCAGTCTGAGTTGGTAAAGTTGAAGGGAAAGTCACTGTCACATATTGACAGTTGTGGTGGAGATGGTAAGAAGCATTTTCTTGTGCTGATGATGTACAAAGTGTAAGAGAAAGAAGAACTGAGGATTAGTTCAGACTTTTGGCCAAGAAACTGGAAGAACAGTTGACATTTCCTGAGACGGGGAAGATGGTAAGAAGTACAACTGGGGAGAACAGCAAGATTTCAATTGAACATATTAAGTTTGAAATTATCTATTGTACACCCAAGTTGATAATAAATTTAATTTACAAATACGGCGCTAGGAGGAGGAGATCCCAGTTGGAGATATTAATAGGGGACTTGTCAGTGTACAGTTGTTAGGTAAAGCCATTTAAAGACAGGGAGGGAAAATTTGTCTCAATGGGATTATCTTGTGATCTGCAGAAACTCAAAAATTCTCAGAGTTGAAAAAAAGAAATCTCAATGTTCCTATCTTCTTTTGTATTATTTTCCTGGTCAGCTTAATGAGAAAACTTGTGTGCTCAATATAAATTAATCTGTTTCCACAAATAGATCTCCAGTATTAAAGGATTTTAGATTTTCATCTAAAATCAAAGTAGGTTTTTTAAAAAAGGCTGTTAACACTTGTTATGGTTCAAATGTTTTCCCTATCATTCAAAATTTTAATGGAAAAAAATTACTTATGTCCTAGCACTTTTTCTTCTTTAGTTGTATCTGAACTTGCTCACAACTTAGAAATTGCTCTCTGTCAACGATTTTCTTCAATGGTAATATCCATTTAGTGAACTACCAGACTTTCACAGGTTTAATTTCTCCTTCTATTTGTCTCCTCCCCCATAATCCTTTTAATTGCATCACTTCCTTAAATATTAGTCTAGGTTCTAACTGAAATGTAAAGAAAGGAAATAGAGTTAATATAGTCAAACAGAAATACTCACTGAGTTGCTAATCCTATTTTCAGCTTCATCTTTATCATTCTGAATTTATCTTTCATGTTTCAATTTGTTGTCGTCCCCCTGCCCCTTTTTTTTTTTTTGCTTAGAAATGCAAAACAACTGCCAGGCTTGAAAACGTAACTGTTGGAGTTTAGGTCCCCACCCCAATATAGACCCTGACTCAAGTCTAGCTTTCTCAGATGGACTCCAAAGCAATTTGGAGCCGAACATGTGACAGCCCCCAACACTTGGCTAAGTTCAAAGCACTAGAAATCTTATTTCTAAAGTCCCAATATAGAACTTCAATTGAGCAACAAGAACCAAAACTAAATAGAAAGAAGTCTATTATAGTGTAAAATGCAAAACTAACAAAAAGTGTCTTTTTGTTTCTGAAGCTTGCATCATGCAACAGAATTTTTTAATCCTGAGGCCTAAAATGTGTTTTCAAAATAGTAATATTGGTTAAGTAACACTCTTAACAGAGGATTCTCCAAGCAAAATTCTACCTCCAAATGAACAGATATTTTGATAAAGTAGGAGAAAAGCTTCTTTTCACTTGAAGAGGACAGCTCTGATCCAGCAGCAGCAATGAGCCAATCAACAATAAATCAAGGGTTTGAGATCAGAAGTCTCACTCACATCCTGAGGTGTGGAAGCAGCAAGGACAGCCCGAAGCCGAGAGACAAGGGGCAGTCTACCCCAGCTGGGTTTCTGCACAAAGGGAGAGCCAGCTGCATGGAGAGCACCCTCATGTGGCTCCCTGTGGGGAATGCACTTCACACCGAAGTCAAGAGAGGAAGGCTGTTGTTCAGGCATAACCACGCAAACACAGCTACGGTTTTTAAATGCCAGCCAAAATGACACATAAACGGACACTCATCAATACAACTTGAAAAACTTGTTCCAAAGTCTACCAGACTGACAAAGCTAGACAATAGAGAATTTTTTTTTTCTTCTTTTTAAACTGTTACACAATGCTACATAATATTCTTCAATACTTGCTCTAGAAGCAAAAGGTGAGCAATGAGCTTTAAGTGGACACTACTAGCAGTGACCAAGCCAAAAACAAAGGTCATTCAGCCTCCAACTAGATGGCAGCCCTCCTCTGAGGAACCAGATCTGTGAAAGGTGGTGGTGAGGAGAAATCCACATATGGTGCCTGAACATTCGAAGTAATATAGACCAACAGCATCCACATCACCAGAAAACTTGTCAGAATTGCGTATTCTTAGGTCTCACCCCAGACCTACTAAATCAGACACTCTGTGGGGCCCTGCAAACATGTTTTGACAAGCCCTCTAGGTGCTTCTGATACATGCTATGAGTTGCATGTATAAAAAGCCACAAATATCCAGTCGTCAGTACTCTTTCCAACACAAAAGGTCCAGGACCTGCTCTTGGGAACAGCTCTGACAGCATTCCCTGCTACATTTTGTCCCCAATTTTTATTTTTTATTTTTTTAGCAGAGTGGCTTTGCATTCTTACAAAATTTTGTATATATCTCCTTTAGCCCTTCTCCCATTACATCATCCTGTACTTATTATCTCTTCCACTAACCACCAGCTCCTTATCAGCCCCGGTTCCTAGAACTAAATCAGAACACACATTCCATAACTGCTCAGTAAATGCTGGGCTACCGCCTGCGAGCAGGGCTCTAGGGAGCTGGCTCGGATGCTGCAAGTGGTGAACATAGGTGGTAGTTTCAAAGGAATATATACATGTAAAAATACACTGAGCTGTGCACTCTACTGTATATATTCCAATTTGTTTTTCATCTAAGCTTCCCAAATTGGCAAGGAGCAATTTAACTGTTCTAAACCCCAGGTTGTTTTTTGTTTTTTTTTGTTCTAACCGTATTTATTGATGGATCAAAGAATACTATTTTAATGGAACAATAAGGCACAACCGTGGATTAAAACAGTGCTATACAGCCAAATGGGGGAAAAACCATAATCTAAGGAACCTTAAATATGCAAGTCAAGGAGCCTCTGAAGTCTCTCTCTAACAGATCAGTATTAGACAATTCTTCTCTTTCATACAATTCCTATAGTACATCACTTGATCCCCAAGTCAGACTGATACTTCATAAAGAATTCATCATTCATTTATACTAGAGCTGTCCAGCCTGGCCACTCTGCTGCCCTCTACCCCTTCCCGAACCCTCTGCATGGTATTCTTTAGTAATTTCCTTCTGAAAGAACTGTGTGCACACCTTGGATAACCTTCCAAAGCAAGGAAGGAAGGAAGGAAGCAAGGAAGCAACGAGTCAGAGAAAGTCAGCCAAGGCGAGGTATATGAATGGACTCATACGGGCAGACATGAGGATGGCAACAGCCTGATTCAACAAGATCTAAACTAAGCTTTGGCAGAGAAACTGCTCTGGGTTGCTCAAAGGCCTATAATGACATTCAGGTTGTGCCACCAGTGGCAGACCCCCTTGTTCCTAAGGGATTAGCAGGGGTCTACACAAGGAGCTAGGAGCCCAGTGTAACCAGGCAGCTAACGTTACAGCACATTCAATGCTTTGGACCTGTGTTAGGGGGCCTACTATGGCTTCCAGCATAATCATTTGCCAAGTGTAAAATTCACAGAGAATTTAGCGCAAAACTTGAAGACACTATAGCAGTTTGATATTATTTATGAATTCCAAAAAAAGATATTTGATTAAGTTTGTAAACTGGTCTGTTCTTCTGGGCATGATACCCTTTGATTGATTTAAATTCAAAGGCTTTATGTTTACTTGATTAAATCAAGATTAGGGCTTTGATTTGACCATGTCATTAGGGCACACAGGGTTGAGTCCCTGCCCCCTTGGTGGGCTATAAAAACAGACACTCGATCAAGAACACAGAAGCAGATATGCGAGAAAAGACAAAGGGAGCTCCATAGACACGGAAAAGAATCCTGCAGCCCCGGGAAGAGATGCAAGCCATTCACCTGATAGTTTGCAGCTGAAGAGAACAGAGCAGCTGAGCCCTGTGCCAGCCTACAGCTGAGATCAGAAGAAGCTGGACCCACGGAGTCTTAAGAGGGAAGAAGGCGGCTGAACCCTCGCAGATATCACCTGCCATCTTGCTTCAACACGTGGCAACAGACTTTGGGTGAGAAAGTACCTCTTATGGTACCTTGAGTCAGATTCTTTTGGTCTTGTAACTATAAGCTTCTACCCCAGATAAATACCCTTTATAAAATCCTGCAGATTTCTGGTACTTTGCATCAGCACCCCTTTGGCTGACAAATACAGACACTAAGGACAATCTTTAAATCTCTTGGACTGGGATAAGGCAGGCACTTCCGTAACACTAACCTTTCTACTTGGTAAAGCAGAGTGAAAATATGCCAGTGCACATAACACTGAGGTATAGACCACCCTGCAGAGGTGTGAATATAGGAGGCTTTACAGGTTGCCCACCTCCTTTGTTCATTGAGAACATCCCCAACCATGTTGCCAGAGCAGCCATTCTGGTAGTGAAGGTGCCCCCAAACGAAGAAACCTCCAGGCCCATGGCTATTTTGTGAAGAGTCAACACTGCACTAACAAGAGTAGCCATGTAGGAAGGTAAGCTGAGAATGAGAGGCCAGAGGTAGAATGACGGGGGCAAGCCACCTGAAAGACTTGGCTCTACGCCTCTCACCAAGGCCACCACCTTCCAACAACATCTCCATTTAGCAGCCTTTGATGACAGAGCAGAGCGCAGGGGACCAAGAGTCAGGCACATTCTTCTGAGAGATGTGTTGGTTACTGAAAAGCTTCTGGAAAGGCAACAGCCCAGAGACCCATTTAAGACCAAAGGCAGATAAAAACTGCCACACCAAACTATCCTGCCAAGTTAGAAATATATTTAACAGGCATTGCCTGGGGTACCAAGTAGAACAGAGGGGGATTTTGAGGCTTAATATAAAAAGCAGGAGACTGAAAGACCAAGTGGTTGATATGCTGGGGAACAGAGAAGTAGGAAGCAAAGGACATATAAAAAGGGTTGAAGGAAGCAGCATGGCCACATTCTACGTCCATCCAGTGAAAGAGCTTGGCTGGCTGGTTCTTGGCATGATTCCCTTTCTCACTTTCTCAGACTGAATGGGTGTGTGACATTCAGCAGCAGAACAGGATGATGACATTTATAAACGAGAACCAGTGAATGGATACTGAAAAGAAATAGACTGGGTGTGCCACTCTGTCATGCCCTGTTTACACCAAAGGCAGGGTTGTGCTGACAGAACATATCTGGGGTTGTCATGCAACAGCAGCAGTATTTGGGGAGAAGGGAGTGGAGGTGGAGCTGGAGGACAGGAGCATTCTCAAGTTCCAGGTCTTAAATACTAGAAAGTGAGGAAGAGTTTGGTCTCAGTTCTTTAGTGAAGAAATTGGATATTCATTTTCTGTTCTATGTCCACCTTCTCCAAATCCTTAACAAATTCTGTGAATGACAGGGCACTGTCCCCATCCTAATGGGCCTCCTGGATGGTCCTGTCTGCAATGCTGCCCAGCTGCTCATCTGAAATATTCATTCCAACCACAATCATAGCACCTGCAACAGCTCATCATGGGAGATCATGTTATCTTTATCCAAATAATACAGCTGAAAAGCAAAGTGCAGTTTGTTGCTTCAACTTGTCCATTCACATCTGGTCCAGTCACATCTTTGCTTTTTTCATTATCCTCAATGGATCGGAAAAGAACCAAAGTTCTCATGAATCCATGGACGTTTACCTAGTCCTCTCCCTCTGAAAAGAAGATATTAATGATCTGGTCCCCCAATAGGTTGATGGCAAGTTCTGGAATCCACTGGAAATCTTCCGGGCTGAGAGTCCCATTCTTTCCTGTGTCCAGACTGGTAAACCAGCTGTAGAGGCAGGTAATCTAAATGTGGGAAAAGCCAGTTTCCTTCTTGATCTCTTCGAGCTCTTTGTCCCATAATAACGTGGAGGCCTGAGACCCCGTCCTGAGCCAGGAGCTCCTACAGGAGTGGCAGCGCCTGAAGCGATGACTGGAGGGAACGTGGGCCCAGGATGTTTGTTTTTAATATGTAAAATGGATTAATAAAACCTCCTCTAGGATGCATGGCTTTGGATTTATGGCAGGCTCGACACCTGGGCCTCTCATAGTGTCCCAAGCCAGAGCAAACTGTGGCCCTGAACCATTGCCTGGCCTCCTTGTTCATAACGGAAACAGTTTGCACTGTGTTTTGTTTAAAAAAAAACCTCTTCTGGAGTTCTTGTGGGAATGGAGTAAGATTACACATAGAAAGTATTGAGTACAGTGCTTCATACACAGTACATATTCAATAAATGTCAGTCTAACAACTTCACTATGGATGTTGAATTCCACCTTTCATCAATAAGACATATCTTTATCCTGTGTATGCCCCAATTAAAGGAAATTCAGGTAATTTCCTTTTTTGTCATTAGAAATAAAGCTACAATGACAATCCTTGCCCCTACATTGTTTCTTCGGATATTTTTATGTCTAAAACAGATTACCATGTGAAATCTTGAGGTTCTTTCAAATATGAAACTTAAGTCACAAATAGCTAAATGTCTATTGGTCTTTGCCCCTAGTTCCTGGGAAAGTAACCTCCGAATCTTTGCAGCTTCCTGAGACAGGAGTGTCTTCTGTTCTTCCACCTGAGGTGACGGGCAGGGCCAGCCACATCTGCAGTCTCTGGGTGGGGCTGGTCACACTAGAAAGACCAACCATATGATTCAGGGATTGGGGCTTTAATCCACATCGTGTCAGTTCCCCTCCATACCCTCTGGGAGGGACAGGGGGCTGCAGATTGAGTTCAACCACATGCCACGGATTCTATCAATTGTGTCTACATAATGAGACCCCATATAAACTTGGGACACTCAAGGCCCACAGAGCTTCCACAATTAAAAAGACACATCTCTGTCTTGTCTGTGCCAAGAGGGCAAAGCATCTTGACTCCACGTCCACATGGAGAGGACACAGAAGCTTGCATTCGATTTCATCCCAGATCTCACACTATTTCACACTTTGGCTTCTTCTCATTTTTATCCTATTACTATACTAAAATTATAATTTTAAGTATAGTACTTTCAGTGAATTCTGTGATTTATTCTAGTGAATTACCAAGCCAAGAGGGGGTGGTGGGTACCCCTGAATTTGTAGCCTGTTGGTCAGGAATGCAGGTCCCCTGACCTTGGGACTGGTACCTGAAGAACAATCTGGTAGAGTATGTGGAGTCCAGCCTAACTCCAGATAGGTTACAGTCAGAATTGAATTGGATTGAGTTACTTGCAGTTGATGTCAGAAACTGTTGTGGAAGGCGTAGAATCTGTGGTAATCCTTACACCTACACAAATCCTAAATCAATGTTAAAAACAAAGTGAGGGTATTGTCACAGGTGCAACAGATAGTAGAATAATCTGAAGTAAAACCTCATAAATTCTAAATTTATATATGAAATGATCAGTTAGAAAGTTATTCGTCCACATTTTAGAATATTACTCATGAATAGTCTAAAATCTACAGCTCTTTCCAAAAAAATTCAAGAAACTAAAGATTCTCTTTAATGACAGAAAAATAATCACAATATAATCTTAAGTGAATAGATGTACAATTTCAATTTTGTTTAAAGAAAATAATATTTACATATATACACATATATACACTAAAACTGGTTGGATGCAACTGCAGTCAATTTTCAGCTTTAACTCTTTACATATTTCCCAATTTTTCTATAATGAGCATGTACTATTCTTGTAATAAAAATGTTCAAAATCTTTTAAAAGAATGCAACATCTTTATAGATAGATAGATAGATATGCAACAAATTAATTCCTACATCTCAAAGTACTTTTGTTTATATTGGCAAGTCACACTGGCCTGTGCCCAAACTGCTAAGAGCACCTCAAAAATTTTTTCTTATACTTTGCAATGGTAAATTCTACTTCCAACATCTCTATTTTCCATCCTGGAGACCAGGTTCCTTGCTGAGCTTCTGGTTCCATCTGAAGTTCCATATTGAAACCACTATTCCTAAAGATAACTGACACCCTTTCCTACTTGCTCTTCCTTTAAATTTTGTCTGAAAAACCCTGTAATAAATCTTGTGCCACAGAGCCTCCTAATGCAAATCAGATTCCACGAACTATTATTACATTGGCTCTCAGTGAAGTACCCATTTAAACTAAAGTTGTAAAATTTTTGAGAAAATGAATCTAATTTTTAATTATTGTCAGTAACCTAGGCTAGAAAGCCAAAATATTTACTTTGAAATTCTGTGAATTATTACATGTCTCGATATAATACAGGCATACCAACCTTGGTTCAAGTAAGTGAGTGTTTCATCGTGCAGTTTAACGGCTGGTGATGTTGCAGCACACATCACGTACTGAAAGGGTGGGTGTTCAGTTTCACCATCCAATGGAAGGCTGGAATCTTCCTGCTTGAAAATAGGCAATGCCAACACATCACTGAAAAGCAAAAACATCAACACTGACCTTACATTAGGCTTTAAAATGTTTAAATGTACATAAAAACATTTATGGGTAGTTTCTTTAAAAACTTAGTATCAGAGAGCCCACCCCTATCAAGACGGCACAGTGAGACATTTCAGGACCTATCCCTACACAGAAGCCGTGAACACCAGCAATTACTGGCAGAAACACCTTTCTCGTAACTCCAGAAATCAGTTAAAGGATTGCAGTAACGGGGTGAGCACCAAATCAAGAAAAAGGCTACTTCAAAGTAATAGGGATGCGAATATTCTAGCTGTCCTGATTTCGTGATAATCAGGGTAGGCTAAACATTCACTATATTAGAAACCATGCTGGAAGCGGGTGTGGCTCAATCGA
>JAQZBX010101660.1:0-11240 GCA_029593785.1 Cabassous unicinctus
CCTACCCATTGTTTGAAATTTAAGTCAAATCTCAATTTCTTCATGCAGACTTTCCTGATTATGCCATCTAACATAAATTTCTCCCCACAAAGCATATTCACAGAACATGGTCTCACTCAACTTTCATAGTTTATGACCATTCATTGTAATCAGTTTCTCTACTCTTAATGTCTTATTTTCCAAATTATTAAAAATTCCTGTCCCAATTAATATTATATCTCAAAAGTCCTCATTATAAGTAATTTTTGAGTCCTTTTTATTGTTGGTGATTTAATATCATCTAGGTAGGCCTGTAAAAACTTTTGCACCTCCTCCGTGGGTACACCCATGGGTGATCTCTATAGTTACGTTTTAATAAAATTCCAGTTCATATTTTGGTATGTCATTCCTTATAAATAACATGAGTATGTTATCCATTAGGTCAATAGCTATTTACAGAAATGTTAAATTTGGGGGAAAAGTTGCTTCAAGTACCTTTCTTATCCTTTTCACCTTCAATTGATTAAATATTTAACACCATCTTAACTATGAATTCAGATAAATTACCAAGGTAAAAACATATTTAATACTAAATTTTAATTTTGGAATTATTAATATCAATGAAAGAAAGATAATATTAAGGTTAAATGCAACTAAATATTAAGGATAACTGAAAATGGTTAGTTTGAAAATATAAGTTTCCAAATCTTTTTTCATTGTCAATTTTTAAAGTGATATTACCATGCAGTTATAAAACTAATCTTTTTAAAATAAGCTTTCAGACATAGGCAACCTTTAAATAAAAAATAATATATTAATCTAATTTTGCTATGTACTAAATCAATTTTTAAGTCAACATCATTCAATATTTTAAATAAAATTATCCTTTAACTATTAAGACATTTTTCACTTAAATTACTGTCCTGAAAGTGAGGTCTCGCCAAGATATAATCAGATTCTGAGGCTTGAAGGGCAGAGAAACTAAGTTCTCAACTGTGAATGAATTAATATGTAAGTATAAAATAAACCCTCATCAACAGATGACTGAAAAGGAATATGTTAGAGTAAAATAATAATACACAAAAATCAGAAAAGTTTCAAATCACAGTTTTCCACATCATTAAGATTGTCTTAAATAGCACATTCATTCTGTATCTTACTGTGCATATGGTTGACTGATTTATTTTTTTAATCTCCAAATAGATGTGTTTTTTTATTATAAAGAATTTTAAGCTTTGGAAGAAGTAATAACCTGACTTTCCATCAGTGTCTCACATCATTGCACTCATTTCTTTTGTTTGCCCTACTTTGAGGAGCTTAGACGTTGGTAGGAAATGTTTTCATTTTCCAATACTTTAGTTCCCCTTATCTTTAATTTCAGGAACTGATATAACAGTTTAAAAAAGTGTCTTATATTTTTCTGTCAGAGACATTAGTTAAAATTATTAATTCATTCACAGTTGGGAACTTAGATCCTCTGCCGTTCGGGCTTCAGACTCTCTACCCCACATATTTCTTCACCATCATACTAGGTAGAAGCTCTGTAGCCCTGCTTCTGTATTTTCTCAAGGAATGTCCACTCATTCCTGATTATATCCTGGCAAGAATTCTGATTGTCCATGTTCTTTATGCCTCTTGCAGGTTGGAGAAAAATGTTCTAATTCTTATTGAACTTGCCCTTATGGGAGGATAGGTGTCACATCTTTGGACAAATTGAATAGGGTACCCTTTTCTGGCCAGCAGGTGCAGCCCCATAAGAAGGTCTAGTAAACCAAACATGGGCTGGAATGTGCCACTCATTCAGCACTTTGTTCAGGTATTTGTGCTTTAAACAATATGGACAAGTGGCCCACTCATCTAAAATTATTTATTTTATTTCCTTTCAAGAAGACTTTTTGATTGAAGGAAGACAAATTTTACTGTTTATTCTTTCTCCAACTGCTTAGCAGAGTGCCTTGAAACTATTAAGGTGATGAAGGATGATTCTTTGCCAACCAAAATAGGACCAGTCATTTCAGAGAATATCTTGGAAACAGCATTCTGTCAAATTCTCAGCCAAAACTAAGGGACTTAAAATTATTGGGGGGGGGTGGGTGGCAAAAAAAAAAATAGAATAAAATAAAAAGAAAAGATGTATTATTATCCAAGATTGGAAAGTTAGTAGAAATAATCATTATTCAATAAATTAAAAAGAATCACACATTTCTTCACTTCTATCTTGAACTCACCAGGAATTTTGAAACCATTGTGCAGGATATCTTCCATATATTAGAAACCATTAAACATTGTTTCTCTGCTTTTTTATTGGGTTTTACCAATGGGGAAACAAAGTAAGAGATGAGGCCAAGATATTTATTGCTGTACTTCCCTCTGTGCCCCTAACTGACTCTAGCTGACTGTGGATACATCTAAGTTCAAAGTGGGATCACCACATGAGTTTCCTGAGAAACTGAGTATGCAGTTGCAAAATGGTCAGGAAACTAGGCCCCACCATCAATAGCAAACAGACTAAGAATCTCTGTTCCACTGTTTGCAACCATCAGTCCAAGAAGCTGGCCACCTTCTACAGCAAACATCCCAGTAATTCAAACCACAACCCAAAATAGCCAGAACTTGATTAATAACTGACAGCTTCCCTAAGTTTTGTCCCCAATTCCAATTTAGGACCAATGGGATAAAGCCAAATATGCTCCCCTAACCAATCATATAGGGACCCTCTTTCTAACCTGTGTGCCTTCAGCTTCCAGATGTCAACAGCTTCCAGTCAGGCCATGCCCTAAAGTCTCCCTTTTCTCCACTGTAAAATTTTCCCATTCCTCTGTCTGCCTTTGATTCTCTGCCAAAGGTCAGTGATGGTGGATGACTTCCTTGCTAAAGCAAATTCTGAATAACTAGCATTTGCTTGGTCTTGTTTGGGTATCCTTCATTTATTTCATGCTTTTTTCTGTCTTAGTAACAACTCCCTTCTTTCTTCCTTTCAGCACAAAAAACCAAATGCCTAAACCCCATAAATAGTGCCCGATTTCTAATATCCATTTAATACTATTTGCAATAACATGTAGACATATGTACATGATTAAGACTGGGAACAAGTTCTTGGAAAACTCATGATACTCTGTATCAAAATATGATAATAAACATTTTAGTTGTGGGATTTAACATACAAAAATGCTATTGGTTTCCATCTATTGCTAAGCATAGCGTCAAAACAAAACATTGGAGTGAAGAGGGAGAATTTATTTAAAAGCAATTAGAAATTCACTTTGTTTGATTTTACCCTCCTCAATAGTGTTGTTACACAGATCACACTTTAACTTCATCTGACATGAACAGGATTCTGATAATCCAGTGATGCATATACCCTTTTAGCCTTTAAGAAAATAATATATGTTCTGTTTTGTAGTACATAACATATTGGCTAAGCTTATATATATATATTGTTTGTATATGTGATAATTTTGCCTCTGACATGGATCCATGAATATTGGGAAACTTTGAAACATTGGTCATTTTAGGTCATTTTAAGGTCGTTTATATAATGACCATAAAATATATTCTTATATTGAAACCGTTATATACTACTGACACCATTTATAACTGGCCAAATCGTGCATAAATGCCAAGTTTACTTTAAAATTAGATATGCTATATAAGTGGTTCTGAGACCAACTAAAATAAATGCCAACTCTAAGTCTGGCATTAATGTATATTTTATAGCTTGAATATTTGAAAAGTATTTTGTAATTGCATAGAAATGAGAGTCAACATTTACTCCAAAATTCTAAGCTACTATGTTCAAATATTTTCCTGACATCCCTCACTTCTTTATAAATATATACTGCACATAATTTCTAGAGTAAGGTAGGCAAGCAATATACTTGCACTTTTGCATATCCATGACCTATATGAGAATATTAAAATATTTTCCATTTCTAGTGTTAACTTGTTGGGTGATAAAATTCTCAGAGGGAATAAAATCCCATTTAAAATAAGTTTCACAATAAGTAAGTTGTTTGTCAAATATACTTTATTTCAATTATAAAACATATTTCAGATTATTCATTAAATTCATTCATGTTCTTCACTCAAATTCTATTATTTAAAATAATTCTATTGCCATGACCAAAAGGAATATGAAATGAAATGTATATATAAATTAATTAAGACTTTTGTTAATGCCTTGATTTTCATGAGAATCAGTAATCTTACCCTATATTTATATTGTTCTCTGTACCCTCTTTGTCCCCATTGCAGTCTCATGCTCTTCTATTTGGTCACTTGTTTTGGAGTACCTCAAGACCATTTGTCTTTTCTCTATAAATTATTTCTCTAGACAATCTCATGAATTTCCATGTTTTAATTGCCATCTATTACCATATGACTCCAAAGTCATACTGCAATGTTAACATGTCCTATAGTTTATAGCAGTGGACATGTATGAGCAAAGAAACACAAGGACTGTGATTTACGATGTCAGAGCTAGCCTGTGAAAAATTGCCCGACTCGTCACATATTTAAAATTGTAGGCAAAGTATTTGAATCTCATTAATACTTAGTACTCCAGATATACTCCTGTACTCCATTATGTAGTAGTAGTACAATTTCTCCTCGGTAATCAGGATCAACCACCCCATCCAGTATAGTAACTCACTTCTTTTGATTGTTGATTTGGAGACAGGAAGAGCCCAAATTGGCCAGCTGGCAGTCTTAACATCCAGTTCAATGAAAGAATTGTTATAACTCCTGGTAGAAATGTTTCTCCCTTTGCAACTAAATACTCTAGACCAGCAGGGCATAAGATGGTAGGGACTGGAAGAAAAATTTGCTAGTAGATCACTAGGGTTAATAGTGAATTGTGCCATTCATATTTCCGCATATTTATTACTGGATCCTTGAATCCTAACTATGGGAGAAACAGTACCATATACCAGATGCTGATTTAGAGTATATAGAACCTCCAGGAGAACATTGCCCCACTCAGCAAGGTATGGCCACTTAGCTTGTGCTATAATTGAAACTTCATAAGGCCATTCCACCATTCTATCAAGCAAGCTGTTTCAGGATGATGGGGAATGTCTTAATTTCCAGGTTTTTATGACAAATACCATGAAATGGCTTGGCTAAACAAAAGGGATTTATTGGCTCATAGTTTCAGAGGCTAGAAGGTTTGTGTCTTCCACGGGCTCTTGTCCTTGGATTTCCTATCTCATGGCAAGGCCCCCTCCTTTTACTTCAAGGTTGCATTACCTTTTGTCTTCCTGCTCTAGCCTGTAGCTTTTTGCCTGTGGCCTGTCTTATAACCCCTCTAGTAATAGGGTTAAGATTCATCCTGATTCATTTGAACTCACCTTAAAAATAACATCTTCAAAAAATCCTATTTATAATGGGATCACGCCCACAGGAATGGATTAAGATTAAGAACATTTTTTTTTCCCTAGGGTGCAAAACTCAATCTGCCACAGGGAATATGGTATAAACTTAACAGTGAAATCCATGAGCTTGGGCCCATTGCCACACTCACTTGTTATGAAGTGAGTTATTTGATCAGAAGCAGTGCTGTCTGGAGTATAATGACAGTGTGTAAAGCATTCTGTAAATCCACTGATGGTAGTTTGGGCAGAAGGATTGTGTGAAGGGAAGGGAAATCCATATTCAGAGTATGTCTTTAATCCAGTAAGAACAAAATGCTCCCCCTTCATGATACACTTCTTCCAATGTAATCAATCTGCCACCAGGTAGTTGGCTGATCACATTGGGGAACGGTACCATATTGGGGACTGAGTGTTGGTCTCTAGTGCTGGCAGGTTGGGCCCTTAATAGTGGCTGTAGCCAGGTCAGCCTTAGCCAGTAGAAATTCATGTTGCTGAACCCATGCAGAACCTCCAGCTTTGCCACCATGGCCACTTTTTCATAAACCCATTAGGTAAAGACAGGAGTGGCTGATGAAAGAGGTATACTGGCAACCACAATCAGGCCATCTTATCTACTTAATTTTTAAAATGTTTCTCTACTGATGTCACTCTTTGAGGAATTTTCATATGGTGTGCAAATGCTTGCATGGTTTTTTTGCCCATTCAGAAGGGTCAATTTAAATACTTTCTTCCCAGAATTTGTCACCAAAGTACCAATCATCTTTCTCCCAAGTCCTTGATCAACGAGTCAAACCATTGGCCACAACCTATATATTGGTATACAATTGCACATATGGAAATAGCTCCTTCTAAGAAAAATGAACACTCAAGTACACTGTGACAGATTGAAGTTGTTTTATGAATCCCCAAAAGAAAATGATTATGTTTTTGAACTAGTCCATTCCAGTGGGTGTGGGGCCTTTTTAATAGGACTACATCAGTGAGGAGTGATTCAGATTGGGTCTCCGCCCTCTTACTGGAGCTTTACATAAATAGAGACACACACAGAGAAAAGAAGCTACCATTTTTTAACCTGCCATGTGAAGATCATTAGCAGCCCACGCTTAAGCATGAAACCCCCAAGAGACTGGGTTCATGGAGCAGCTCAAAGCTGAAGAGTTGAGCCATATGCTTGATAGCCGACAACTGAACTTGGGAAAAACGCACAACAGCCAAGATTGAGAGAGAAGGCCCAGAAAGAGACAAGCTGTATACCTGGTTGCCCTCAGCTGAGTTCCAAGAGACAGTAGATGCCGGAGGGGAAGGCAGGGACCTTGGCAGAGATCGGCTGCCATCTTCACCACGTGGTAGGACACCAGGATCACGAGTAACTGACTTTGTTGAGAAAGCATCTCTGATGGTGCATCACTTTGGGCATTTCACAACCTTGGAACTGCACACTTTTACCTTAAATAAAATCCCCATTATAAAAGCCAATCCATTTCTGGTACTTTGCACCAACAGCCTTGTGGCAAACTAAGACATACACTATCAAATTTCTACCCACTGGGAGGATTTTACTTCACCATTGTTTTTTAGGGACATCCCAGAAAAGGGCTACATTGCTGCAGAGTACACTTTTGTGTGGCACATGCATATCATGCAAAACCATTCATAAGCCAGACCTGAGTCTTCTCTTTCTCAGTCAACTGGATATAAGGAACTCTCCAAGAGGCCATAGCTATGGGCTGAGAGAGAGAAGGTAGTGTGACAGAAGGGTGGGCCATAGGCATTTAAGCCACTTTCTTGTGTAAGGTATTTGTGCTTACAAGGCCTGTTCAAGGCAGATATCATATATATAACTTCCATTTGATTATATCATGCTGCTGTGCACACACAAATTTATGGTTTGGTGGGATATAGAACACCCAGTTCATAATGGGCAACTCAGGTTTCATGGTAACTTGGTGACCCATGATTAACATTCAGTCTCTGCTAAGGCCCAATAGCAAGCCAAATCTTTCTCAAAAGGAGAGTCTTGATTTGCAGATGGTTGCAGGGCTTTGATCCAAAATTCTGAGAGTCTGGCTATGATTCTTTTATAGAGGCCTGCCAAAGGCTCCAAATAGAGTATTTGCAACTGACTTTTCATGCACCACTGGATCAGCTGGATCATTCTGTCCAAGTGTCAGAGCAGCCTTCTCTTGTTTTGGCCCCACTCAATACTAGCAGGTTTTAGGGTCACTCAGTAAATGGTCCTGAGTAGTACACCCAAATGAGAAATAAGTTGTCTCCTAAGTCCAAAGAAGCCTACTAGGCATCTGGTCTCTTTTTTTGTTATATGGAGAGCCAGATGCTACCACTTATCCTCCCCATCAGAAAAAATATCTATCTTGACATCACCCACACCACTGGACATCTAGAAATTTCATTGAGGTAGAAGGCCCTGAAGTTTTGTTGGATTTATTTTCCACCCTCTGATACTTTTTGCCCACTGGTTCCAATCAGCATAATGTCAACATGTAATGGACCAGTTTCATATCTGCAGAAGGCAAAAACAATAAATTTCCCTATGGGCAAATTTATGATAAGGCTGGACAGTTTATATACCTATGAAATAGCACAGTGCAGGTATATTGCCAGCTGAAAAAAAAATTGTTTCTGGTGGCCTTTACTAAATGATATTGAAAAAAAGCATTTGCCAGATTAATAGGTGCATATCAGATTACCATACACCTGGGGATGTGATAATTTGTACAAGCAGTGATAGCACATCCAAAATAGAAGCTGCAGTTGGACTCACCACATGATTAAGTTTACAATAATCCACTGTCATCCTCCAAGATTCATCTGTTTCTTTCACAGGCCACATAGATGACTTGAATGGGGATGTGATGGGAATCACCACCCCTGCATCATCCAAGATTTTGATGGTGGTACTAATCTCTGTAATCCCTCCAGGAATGAAGTATTGCTTTTGGCTTGCTATTTTGTTAGGTCAAGTTATTTCTAGTGTTTTCAACTTGACCTTTCCACCCAAATTAGCCATCAGTCCACAGGTCAGATAACCAATGTGAGTATTCTGCCTGTTGCTGAGGATATCTACTTCAATTATGCATTCTGGAACTGGTGAAATAACCACAATATGGGTTTCATACATTTAATTATCTAAGTTCATTGGCAGCAGTTCCCACAGTAATTACTTATCTTCAAAGAGGTGTGACTACATGGCTCTTCAAGGATTCTGGTTCTCTCGTCACAAAATTATTTTTCACTGTCATGAAGAAAAGTGTGTCCTCTGGATATTTATCAGGTGTGTGTACAAATCTGATAAGACAATTCCACTCTAACATTCCAATATTCCTAAGTCTTTGGATCTCTTCTTCTACATTATACCAAAGCTGTTCTGGCATTTCAACTTCATTTAGGGTATGCCACCATCTGGTCTATACTTCAGACAATCAAAAATGCCCAGTTAGAACCCTTTCTAATCTCAAAGATTTTCAACACTGGGTCCAGAACTTCCACTTCAATCAATTCAGCCTGATCCAAACTTTAGCTTCTTCTGCCATTATTTATAACTGCTTTAGAGTCATAGGCTGCTCAAAACAAATACCATGAAATGGGCTGGTTTAAAAAATGGGAATTTATTCACTCACAGTTTTGAGGCCAGGAAAATATCCAAATCAAAGTGAAGCTTTCTTCCCAAAGATTGGCTGGCAGTGATCCCTGGCTTCCCTGTCACATGCTAAGGCACAAGACAGCATCTTCTGGTCTTTTCCTTCTCTTCACAGTTTTGTTGCTTCCATCTTCTTGCTTCCATGGCTATCTGTCTCTTTGTCTGAATCTCATTCTCTTATAAATGACTCGAGTCCTTTATAAGGACTATCCTAGTTGAGGTGGATCACACATTATCTGAAGTAGCCTGATCAAAAGGTTCTGAGTACAATGGCTTCACATCCATGGAAATGGATTAGATTAATAACATGTTTTTCTGGGGTACATATAGTTTTAAACCACCATAACACCCTTTGCTGGGGAAGTCATAATCACACTCAACAGCTGTCTCCTAGCCCTCACTTCTCTCACTCCTTTTCTTTGGGTGCAAATATTTCAATATGTTTCCATTTCACAGCCAGGGTGAGGCATTAGGTCTAATGGACAAGCCTGAGCATTTCTTGGACCCCAAACTGGGAATGAACAGCACCAGACATATCAAATTTGCTTAATACATGCTTTTTGCCCAGTGTCATGGCCCCCTACCCTTAAGGTATAAAAAATATCCCACCCTCTGCAGTACAGGCCTCTCCCATCTCTAAGGCAAAGTGGGGCACCTGGAGGCACCATCCACAGTGTTTGACCCAAGCAGGTTTGGCCTCCCTATGAAACTAGCCACGATTGGATCTCGTCCCCTGCTTTTCTAGACTGTGTAAGTAATAAAGCGGTCAGTTTCTGAACATTTCTCTAGCGTCTGAGGCTGTTTTGTCAAGATGCACTATAAAGCAACTTGCTCCACATCCTTAATATCCATTCTCACACATATTCCCCAGATTTCTATGTATAAATTACAGTTCTTTAGGAGTATGACACGCCTCCTCCTGTGTAATTCACCTTTCGGAGACTGTTGATACTTTAGTCTAACTCTAGGTCTGGAAGCAAATTATGGGGTAGAGTGGGCTGGCTTCTGAAAAGAATCAATAGTATCTTGCATACCAACTTCTATTAAAGGAGAACATTGCAATCCTGTCCAGCAAAGCAGGACAAATTTCCTCTTATGGGGGTAGAAGAACAGTTTCTTCAGGGGAGGCTATTAAAGGTTTGTCCAGCAAAGCAGGATTAACTTTTTCAGATGAAAATAGAAGGGCTACTTCTACTGACCAAGAATACTCAGCTGAATTTAAGTATTCAATATCCCTAGCTTCATCAGGATCTTTCCATATGTCCCTATTTCAATTTTCAGAATCTCTTTCCTTCTTAATCAGTGCTCTCACTTTAAGAACACACAATGTAAGGTTAGGAATTCAATTAGAATTTTAATTCAGGTACTTGCAGAATTAGATTTTGGTTTGGTTTTCAGAAATCTCAGCTATAGCTTTAGGAGATATGAGTTTCTCTCAATGCACACATAGAAATTTTGAGTCGTTTATATGGTGCATATGCTTGGAATTTTTAAGCCCTGAGCTCATCTTCCACTTGTTCCAGGGCATTTTGGACCAACCTGTCAATTTCATTACACTCGTTAATTTTACAAAAATCTTCTAAGTTGTCAAATACACATCAAATGCCAAATTCATCCAAGACCCTACCTCTTACAATTATTTGATTAAAAGTATCTAATGATATTTTGCATAGCTATAGTGCCACATCTTGCCATGGAATATCAGTATTCTCTTTAACTCTGTAATTAGAAACATTAATGACTTTAAATCTAATCAGATTTAAAAACCAGTTCAGAAAACCCTGGAACCAATTTAGAAAACTGATCCATAATATTCTGTTCTCACACTATTCCAGATACCAATACACTATTAGTGAGGGTTCTCAAGAGTACTAATAGCATATGTATGCATATATAGATATTTAATTTAAGGAATTGCTGCATGCAATTGTTGGGGTAAACAAGTTTGAATTTCATAAGGCAGAACAGTTAGAGGTGATTTTGAAGTGTCTAGTCTGAAGCCCACAGGGGAAGCCAGACTGAGAACTTAACAGTAGAGGTTAAAAATATTGAGGTAGAATTGCTTCTTATTTATGGAAGCCTCAGTTCTTTATTTTTTTGAAACAAATGACATTTTTCATGGGTGCCAAAGTACAGGTATTTTAACACTTAAAAAATACTACAAGAAGCTTTATACTTTGTAAGTTTTCTACATAAATAAATGTTTATATATTTCAACCATATCATTTTTA
>JAQZBX010101661.1:0-11240 GCA_029593785.1 Cabassous unicinctus
TTGCATTGAATCTGAATCTATTTGGGTGGAATTGACATCTTAACGATATTTAGTCTTCCAATCCATGAACACAGAATGGCCTTCCATTTATTTAGGCCTTCTTTGAGTTTTCTTAGCAATGATTTGTAGTGTTCTGAACACAAGTCCTTTACATCCTCATTTAAATTTATTCCTGGATAGATATGTGATTCTTTTAGTTGCTATTGAAAACAGAATTTTTTTCTTTGATTTCCACCTCAGATTGTTCATTACTAGTGTATAGAAAAACTACTAATTTTTGTGTATCTCCCGACTCTCCTGAACTCATTTATTAGCTGTAGTAGCTTTGCTGAAGATTTTTCAGGACTTTCTAAGTTTAGGATCCTGTCATCTGCAAACATTACTACTTCCTTTCCAATTAGGATTCCTTTTATTTCTTTTTCTTGCCTAAATTCCCTGGCCCAAACATTTTGTAAAACATTTAATAGAAGTGGCAAAGTAGGAAGCAATGTCTTGCTCCTGATCTTAAAAAGCTTTTAGTCTTTTACTATTAAGTATGATTTTAGCTGTGAGTTTTTCACAAATGTTCTTTATCAGGTTGAGGAATTTCTCTTCTATTCCTTGATTGATAAGTGCTTTATACATGAAAGGGTGTTGGGTAAAAAGCTTTTTTGCTTCTATTGAGATGATCAGTCACGTGGATTTTGTCTTTTATTCTATTAATATGATATATTGAACCAGCCTTGCATTCCTGGTATCAATTCACTTGTACACAGGTATAATCCTTTTCATATTGAGGATTTTTAAAATTAAATTCATAAGGATACTGGTTTGCAGTTTTCTTTTTATGTAATATCTTCATATGGTTATTGTTATCAAAGTTTGGAAAACTTTGGAAAAGATTTGTGTTAATTCTTCTTTAAATGTTTGATGGAATGCAGCAGAGAAACCATCTTGTCCTGGGTTTTTCTTTGTGGGGAGATTGTAGAATACTAATTCAATATTTTTACTTCAGATTTTTTATTCATTTTTGTGTCAGTTTCAGTATCTTGCATCATTCTAAGAATTTGTCAATTTCATCTAATTTGGTTATCGATTGTTAACATACAGTTGTTCGCAGTATTACTTTACAGGCCTTATTATTTATATAAGGTTGGTAGTAATGTTTCCTCTTTCATTCCTGATTTAGTAATTTGAGTTCTCTTTTTATGTTTCATTAAACTACTAAAGGTTTGCCAATTTTGTTGATTTTTTTTTCAAAGAACCAATTTTGTCTTCACGGATTTCCTTGAAATTTTTTCTATTCTGCTTTTTGTTTATTTCCAGTCTAATCTTCATTATTTCCTTCCTTCTACTTGTTCTTGTTTTGTTTGGTTTTATTTGTGAGGGGTGTTGTTTGTTTTCCTTTTTTCCAGTGTCTTAAGGTAAAAGCTTAGATTATTGATTTGGGAACTTTTTATAGAAAAAAAAAATTGTTGAATCTGTAGGTCAATTTAGGGAGTACTACAATCATAACAATATTAAGTTTTCAATACTTAGCAACTTTTAATATAGGCATTTACAGCTATAACTTTCTATCTCAACACTGCTTTAGCTGCATCATATAAGTTTTGGTATGTTGTGTTTTTATTTTTGTTCACATCAAGCTATCTTCTAATTTCTTGTGATTTTTTTTTCCGATCCATTGGTTATTTAGAAATGTGTTGTTTAATTTCATGATATTTGTTAATTTTCCAAATTTGTTTTTTAAAATTTACTTCTATTAATTTCATTATGGTCAGAGAACATACTTTGTATTACTTCAATCCTTTTTAAATTTACTGGCATTTGTTTAATGACCTAATGTATGATCTATCCTAGAGAATAGATATTTTCTAGTATACTATATAATTTTTAAATTATTTTCTTACTGGTTGCCCTGGGGATTACAATTAACATCTCATTTTATAAAAATCTAGTCCAGATCAATGCCAATTTAATTTAATATTATATAAAATCTTTGTTCCTACAGAGCCCCATTTCCTCATCATTCCTTTTTGCTCTTATTGCCATACAAATTATATCTTTCTCCACTGCATACCCAACAATGCAGGTTTATAATCACTGATTTCTGCAGTTTTTAAAAATCAGAAGGAAAAAAGAGTTACATGCAAAGAAGTATATACATAGCTTGTTATATTTACCTGTGTAGCTATGTTTGCTGGTGCTCTTTATTTCTTTATGTGGATTCAAGTCACTATTTAGAGTTTTTTCATTTCAGCCTGAAGGACTCCCATTGGTATTTCTTGTAGAGCTGGTTTTACTGCAACAAATTCTCTCATTTTTAAAAAATCTTGGAATGTCTTAATTTATCCTTCATTTTTGAAGGATAATTTTGCTTCATTTAGAATTCTTGTTTGACAGTCTTTCTTTCAGCACTTTCTAGACATCATCCCACTGCCTTCTGACCTCCATGGTACCTAATAAGAAATTAGCCATTAATCTTACTGAGGATTCCTTATCCATGATGAGTTGCTTCTCTTTTGCTGCTTTTAAAATTCTCTATCTTTGGTTTTTGAAAGATTGGTTATGATATATCTATTTGAATACCATTGAGTTTATCTTACCTGTAATTCATTAAGCATCTTGGATGTGTAGATTATTGTTTTGTATCAAATGTAGGAAGTTTATAGTCATTCATTCAAATATTCTTTCTTCCTCTTTTTCTCTCTCCTCTCCTTCTGGGACATTCCTTATGCCTATGTTGGTATACTCAATGGTGTCCCATGGGTTTCTGAGGCTCAATTCATTCTTTGTTTCTTTTTTCTGTTCCCTGGGCTGGATAATCTCAATTTACCTATATTCAAGTTTGCTGATTTTTTTATTCTGCCCTTATAAATCTACTGTTAAGCCCTCTAGTGAATTTTTCATTTCAGCTAATTTACTTTTCAACTCTAGAATTTTAATTTGGTTCTTCTTTAGTTCTTTAGATATAGTTTCCTTCTGTTCTTTCAACATACTTAAAATAGTTGATTTGAAGTCTTTGTCTAATAAAATCCAACATCTGAATTCCTAAGGGACAGTTTCTTTTGTTTTTTCTCCCCTGTATATAGGGCCATGCTTGTTTCTTTAAATGTCTTCTATTTCTTTGCTGAAGACTGGACCTTTTGTATAATACCTTATGGCAACTCTGGAAATCAGATTCTTCCCCTTCTCTAAGGTTTGTTTTCATTGCTGTTTGTTGTTTTTGTTTGTTTTGTGACTTTTCTGGGCTAATTCTATAAGGTCTGTATTCTTTGTTGTGTGTGGCCACTGAATTCTCTGTTCATTAGCTTGTGATCGGCTAATTTGGACAGAGATTTCCTTAACCACCTGGGACCAATAAGTCTCTGAGTCTTTGCCAAGGGTCTCTGTGTGCAGGTTGGGACACATCTTCAGTGCTCTGGAAATTTACAACTCGCCTGCCTTCAACTTCACTTCCTGCTTGGGCAGGGCCCCAGGTCTTCCTTGAGCATGTGCACAACCCTAGGCATGTGCATAGACCTACACATTCGTACAACCTTTTATATCACCAGAAATGTATTGGAGATTTTCAAAACCCTGTGGATGTCTCATTCCCCAAATTTTCCTGTTCAGCTTTTGGGGTAGCCTATTGTTTGCCTCAATTGTTGTCTGCCACCACAGGTAGCCACAAGCTCAACAATTCCCTCTATACGTTTTTGACAATACCCCTGGGAAAAAGGCTTCTTGTACCCAAGGAGCTACGAGTCAGATGAAATAAAGCCCCCTGCAAATGGGATCTTCCAGAAAAAAATCAGACAAATCAAATAATGACACTTCTCTGGGAATGAGGCTTTGCCGAAACTCCAGCCCCATTGTGCTCCCTTTAGCTGATGCCAGGCTGCTGGGAGTCACTTTGATTTTGGACTTTGGATTTAGGGAGGTACCACAGAGCTAGAGAGAGTGGTTGGGAATAGTGCCAGTTAAAATACCACAAAGCTTGTTGTTCTTACCGAGATTCAGTTATTTTTCTTGAACAATGCTCCTCAAATTGTTGCTCTAGAGAGTTTCCAGAGTTGTGAAAAAGTTGATTCTGAAATTTTTTGCCAGTCTTCTCAATGTTTTTATGGAGGAGAGAATTTTCAGTTCCTTGCTCCACTACTTTTACTGACATCACTTAAAATATTCTTCTTTACCAAAAACAACTTGGACACCTGGATATACAGGAGAAATCCTTGACTGTATATAAATTGCATATTATTCCCCTGTTCTTTAACACAAGAGGTCTGTAATATAAAATGTTTTAATCCATGATAAGAATAACTGGCTCTAAAGAGCTGCAAAACAAAAATAAGCCAATAAACAATCTGTCAGGTTTGCACAGGCCATCCTTATTCCCTTAGATTGCATTATTTCAACCCAGTTGACCCTGGCACCAAATCTAATAGAAGGGACTGAAAAATATGGTCACAAAAGACATGCTATTAAAATTCCTGTCTCAAGGATCACTAGATTGAACGGGAAGATGTCACAGAGTATCGAAATGAAAAGTGTTTGGGGCAGGATGAAAGCGTGAAAACTCCAAATCTGTCCTCTCACCTCCACCCTAAACCCAGAGGGTAAATAATGGCAGTGGAGACGACATAGCTTCCTCTTGGTTACAAACTTGCCCAGGGAAGCAGTTGTCAAGAAATGGCCTTCCTTTTCTCCTAGGATCTAATAAAACAAGCCCCTCCTTCTTGGCATGTGCACAATGAAAAGCATTTTTCTGTCGATGGGAGAGAGACATCCTAATAATATATGTCAGAACAGAAGCAAGAAGTCTGATACATATTATCAGAATTGTGAAGAAAAAGTTTTCACATTTCAATTTGAGATTTTTAACAAAATATTGAGGTTCACATATCCTCTCTGTCATCCAATATAGAGTTGCGATTGGAAATAGCAATTTTTTATTAATTGCATTATTTTACAGTACTTGAATGATTTCTAATATATGTAGTGTTTTATAATTTGAAAAAATGATTCCTCATATGAATGAAATACTTCAATAAGTTTTTTAAATAATTTTTTATTTTTTAAAAGATGCTTAGGTTACATAAATGTTACACAAAAAAATATAAGGATTCCCTTATGCTCCACGCCCCACACCTCTCACACCCTCCCACATAAACATCCTTCATTAGTGTGGCACATTCATTGCAATTGATAAACACATCCTGGGGCTTTGCCACTGAGCATGGACCATAGTTCACATTGTAGTCTACACTCTCTCCCACACAGTTTTGCATGTTATGTGATGATATAAAATCTGTCGTTGCAATGTCATGCAGGACGATTCCCAAGTCAATAAATTGTTTTTAAAACAAAAAAAATAGATTCACATTTTTTCTATTTTTAACATCATAATAATCCTGAAGGTACACGGTGCTTCCCCCATTTTATGGACAATATAAATGAAACCCAGCGAGTCTCATAAATTCAGTAGTTAGAGAAAATATTGAAGCCCAGGTTTCTTGCCCACTTGTCTACTGCCCATAACCTTAACCATATCAAAGAATCAAGGATAAACTGGTCGTGGCATCATCTCTACCCATTGATTTTTGGACACATGGTTTTCAAATTCATGAAGCATTTGATACCTGTATTTTCAGAAATGGTATATGACCCTTGGCTTAGCTTAACCAAAGTGTCTGTAACTCAGACAGAATGCTTCCTTGGAGTCACAGTGAGACAGGCAAGCTTTGATGTGGCAAGTTCTTTCTCCAGGATGGCACCTCTGATACCATGCCTGGAGACTCAAGAGGGAATGACCCCTGATGGCCCTTCTTACATCACAATAAGAAAATTTAAATTAAAAAAAAAGTAGAAAGAGTCATTTTCCCCCATAGGGAAGAGGAATTGCTTGGAGAATTTGAAGGACACATTCTTGTCTGAAAGCTTTAAAGATGAAAGGTGTCACTTTCTACCCATTAGACTCCTAAAAGGATGAGACCCTGTGTGTGCTTTGCTTCTTCAAAGGGTCGCTGGAATGCAACTTCGAGGACAGACTGCTTCAAACTTTTCTGTTCCCTCTAGGGCCCTCCTTCCACACACTTATAGATAGCTACAAATTTTAGGATTCCCTGAACTTTTTGATGAAATTTCTAAAGCTTTCGATTTCTGGGTCACCTCGTTAACTCTCACATAGGACATGAGGTGTCTTCTTTCTTTCTTCAGGCCTGGGTGGAATTTCTAGGCTTTAACCCAGTGTTCTCTCCTCCTGCTTAAAGACGTATGCCTAAAGCCTCAGTGACTAGGAGGCAAAAGTCTACTCAACTTCAAATTATGGAAGCAATCAGTGATTTTGCTGCTCATCTACTTATCTAGAGAAATAAGACCCTGAACCCTGGAGAATCATTAGGAATGCTACTTGTGATTCTGAGATTTTTGCCTGTTTTCTTTAATATTTAAACCATTAACCATAAATAGTGCCATTTGGTTTTTAAACTTATTCAACATGGTAGAGACCAAAAATTGTTTCCAGCTGCACTGATTCTGGGTAGGTGAGAGCTGGGCGGATCCTCTCCTTCCAGTCCCTGGTGGAGAATGTGTCACATAGGCAGCCATCAGCAGTGCAGTTGGCCGCCATTCTAAACTCCTCTTGTCTGCTTCCGAAGCAGAGTTGGCTCTCCTCCCAAACTGGGATGGAAGCCAGTTGGCACGGACAGATTCCCAGGGGGGTCAACTGCGTGTTTTCCAACTTTGTGAAATTCCTTGGGGTAAATAAGCCCAAAGAATGATCTATTTTCACTTTCTGTCTCTTACTTATTTTTGCAATCTAATCATCACTCTTTAGTACAAAGTTTTCTCCAACCCACATGCATAATCCCTTTCCTAGTCTAACTTGTTCCCTAAATACTTAATACAAAGCTTGGTTCTATAATTTCCATTTTCGTATATCAGTACACACACACACATGCATGCAAAACCACAATTATTCATCAAACATATTAGCCAAATGTCCAGAGAATTCTGTAGTCAAAAGTGAAGGCATTTTCACAGTTACAATCTCGTATTGATTAAAATCAATGATATTTTGAGACATTGACCTGAAAAAACTGTTATACAAATTCCCAAGAAAGATAACAAAAAACCTTGACAATTTGTGTTTTCATAAAGTCTATAGGAACATATCTATGGTTTTAAAAGATTTACTGTGATATAGTTTAATGGATTCTAAAATAGCCTCTAACTCTTTAGCTAATGAAAATATGAAAAATGTATTGTCAAATTCAGATACATTTTTTAGCTAGTCTTTGTGCAATTTCTATGCTCTTTCACTGTTTTTCACCAGTACTAAATATTTCAGGATAATTTTACTTCATATTTCCTATGTAAGGAAAAAGGAAGTCTAAATCTGTAGAAGTTACCACTCTTATTTTCAAATAATTATTACTTCACACATAAACCTAAAATGCTTAACAGAGAGAGATGAATTTATGCCCATGACCTTGTTGAACTTTTCTTGAACCTTGTGCTCCTGGAAAATAGCAAAGTTAAGAACTAAACCCTCTCCCACCCCGACACCAACCTTTAGTTTTTCCGGAACTCCCCTCCCCTCTATGTTGGGGGCAATGGCTTAGGACCTAGAAGCAGCCTTCCCCATTAAACTCTGTCCACCTTTTTCCATGCCTCCCCTAAGACCCCTTGTTTCCCTGTGAAAGGACAATACATAGACCTTTCTCCTTTGACCTGAACCAGGCGAAAATGTCAGACATGGACCCTCCAATGTCTTGTTTATCTCATAATGATTCACTGGGATTAGAATGGTCTGTCCTCCTGATACTAGCTAGAGACGGAGGTAAACATATCATGCTTAACTAACTGACCGAGGGACAGTTAGCTGACCTGATTGCAAAACAAAACCAGCCCTAAACCACCCACCCACCCCTTCCTCCCAGTAAAAGGTAAAGCAAACCAAGACTGCTGAGGCATTTCATCTGGGATCTGGGGTGTTCTCCGTATTGCAATAGCCCAAATAAAAGCCGTTTCCTTCCGTGTTCTCTCTTGCCTTTGGTATCGGCCTTCGTTTCCAGGCTGCAATCATCAATTGCAACGAATGTACCTCACTAATGAAGGATGTTTTTAATGTGGGAAAATGTGCAAGTGTGGGGAGCGGGGCATATGGGAATCCCCTATAGTTTTTGTATGACATTTGCATAATCCAAGTATCTCAAAAAAGTGTTTCTTAAAAGAATTAAAAAAAAAATAAAGGAGGTCATTAGGAGCCCCAACAAAAAACAAAACAAAACAAAAACAAACACCCTACAGTGGGCGTAAACAAGGGGTCTTGATTGGCTTGCGCTCCTGAGGCCAGGCGTACACAATGGGTGCCGGCAGGCGGTGCTCGTCCTCAAGGCCGCGCTGAGGGGTGGCTCCCGAGGCCCTGAGGCCCATGGCTAAGTCCTCTGCTGGTTCTTCCTGGTTCTGGTTTCTAGCTGCTCCCGGGCTTTCAATGTGAGGCCTCAAGGAATAGGGCTAAGACCCACCTGCTTCGGCTGGCCACGCCTTAGCTGCAAATAACATCTTCACGTCCTGTTTACAGTGAGTCCACCCCAGCAGGATGAACCAAGACCAGCAAAGTGCCCAAACTGCGGGGCCCAGGTCAGTCCACCACAGCATCGGTGATGCTGGGGAAAACAGCAACAACAGAAACTAAGCCAGAACCCCAGCTCTTCAGCCTCTGCTCTATAACCCGGAGACGAGCGCAGACCAAGCAGTACCTGACTGATCGTTTTCCTTTGCTTTCTGCATTCAGCGTCAGCACCACGCACAGGGCTAGACACATGCAAAGTCTCACACATTCGAACCTTTGTGCAGCTCTTTGTTTAAAGCAGAAATAGCCTCTTCACCAAAATTTAAAAGTCTTAATGGTAAGATAAAGATCATGTGTTCTAAGTTTTCAAAACCCCCAGAGTATCTTTCTAACATGGGGTCAGCACCGTTAGCCTTTTCGGTTTTAGTTGATATGTTTTTTTTTTCCCTAAAGAAACTAGGCAGGGGCTTCCTTTCTTCCTTCTCAATTTAAAAGCCCCGGACAAGTTTTGTCCTCTTAGAATGTGCATTCTTGGAGACAAAACAGGTGAGTCAAATCTGCTAGGAGTTATCAACACTAATTCCTCAGTGATTTTGTGGGTTCTCTCTGAGGAGGTCCTATAGTGCAGGGTGAGGGAGGGGAGGTTTAGACTCTAGAAAAACATACAAGGGCCATAAATTCATCACCTGGGGCTAGGAGCTGGTGCCTCTGAAAATGCCTCCACACTGGGCCTGACGCTCACCTACCTTGCCAAGATACAGGTAGTGAGGACAAAAAGGTGGCCCCAAATTCCTGTAAATGCCTCCTACAAACTTGTTCGTAAGGGGGCTCTTTAAATGGTTGTTAAATAATACACTTTATCCTTCTATATGCCAAGCACAGCACGGGGCAAGGCCCAGCAACATTTTTTTTTAATACATATTTTTATTTTTTTAAAAGATACTTAGATTGCACAAATGTTACACAAAAAATATAGGGATTCCCATATGCCCCACTCCCCACACCTCTCACATCCTCCCACATAAACAACTTCCTTCATTAGTGTGGAACATTCATTGCGATTGATAAACACATCCTGGGGCTTTGCCACTGAGCATGGACCATAGTTTATATTGTAGTTTACACTCTCTCCCACACAAGTCTCCAGGTTATGGGAAGATATATAATGGCATATATTTGTCATTGCAATGCTAGTCAGGATGATTCCCAAGTTCTGAAAAAACTCCTGCATTACACCTGTCTTTCCCTCCCCCTGCCCCCAGAGCCTCCAGTGGCCACTGCCTCCAAATCAATCCTGTAATTTTTTCCATTGCTAGAATCACAATGTCTATAGTAGAATACCATAAGTCCATTCTAGTCCATATCCTGATGATTCTGGGATGGTGATGTCTACTCCACATCTAATAGAGAAGGAGCTTCGATTCCATACAGCCGATGGATGGGACTCTCTTGCTTGCAGTTGTAGGCTCTCTCGTTTCCTTGGTATGGTGGTTGTCCATCCTCACCTCCTTGTTAGTTGTCCTGGATGAGTGCAATGAACTGGAGAGCAGGTGTTGCAGCTCCGCTGAGGTTCCGGGCCCAGCTGGCACATGGACAGCCCAAAGATTCTAATCTCTTGGACGTACACCTATGAACTCCAGCACCAACTATAGGTTCAAATAGAAGGCACAGATGAGCCATGTGTAGGGAAGCCATAACTGAGTCCAACTCTGTCACTCTCAGGAGCACAAACTCCAAAGTAGGGACCACTGGCAAGGCAACAAACTCCGGAGCTATCTGCCCTAACCATAGGACCTTGGTGTCTCCAGAGCTCTCAGGAGCCCCACTACTTAAGGTAGTATCTACTTTGGCAGTCTGTGAGATCCTGCTGAGATGTGCATAAGTGTTACCTCTGGGATGACCTCCTGACTCACTTTGAAGTCTCTTAGCCCTGTAAATTCATTTGTCTTTACCTTTTCCCCCTTTTATTCGAGCTCTTTTTCCAGTTGCATTGCTAGTTGGTGCTTGGTAGTAATCCCTTGGTGCCAGGGAGGCTCATCCTCAGGAGTGCTGGGGAGAAGGTAACGCATTTTTATGCTGAGTTAGGCTTAGAGAGAGGTCACATTTGAGCAACAAGGAGGCTATCAGAAGGCAACTCTTAGGCACCCCACAACACTAGGCTAAGTTTCAATTTCAAGAGCAAAGGCTCACAAGCATAGTCATCAATATCAAGGGCCCATCAATGGACCATCCTCCTTCGCCCCTGCACTTGGGGGACAGTTGCTTCTACATTAGAGAATGTGACAGAGTTCTCCAGGATAGGAATTCAATATTCTCTCAGTTATCATGTGAATCTCCACCCACTGTGACAATGCCCCCTGGACATTTGAACACATTTATATACCTTATATGTATGTCCAGGTGAAATTTCTCCCATGTATCCCCCATCACTGATACCCCACACCAATGATCCTCCCTTGCCATAGTTGTAACCCTTCTGTGATCTAAATCTTCTTCAAATATGAAGCCAATAGGGAAGCGGGTGTGGCTCAATGGATAGAGCTCCCGTTTACCATATGGGAGGCCCTGGGTTCGCTTCCCGGGGCCTCCTTGTGAGAGCAGGCTGGCCCGCGCGGCGCGGTGGGCTAATGCGGCAGGACCTCACAGCAAGGGGGAGATAAGCAGACACGGAGGAAACACACAGCGAATGGACACAGTAAAACAC